>ML732251.1:0-84592 GCA_009176345.1 Aspergillus leporis | reverse complement strand
TTTACTAAAATAAATATGAATCAATGCTCTTGAGTAACCCCTCTCCTTATATCTACTTAGTTGATGTCGAACGGACTCACTCCTTACGGCTTACATACCATGACTTCTTTGCTTTTTCTCTTATTCTTGGAATTTTTGTTGTGTGATTGTAGTAATACTGCACATGACCTCTGGACTTCTCATTGTTTTACGGTACATAGTCATCCATTGAGGTGTAGCTTATTTTACATTGTTTTGCTGTACCAGCTAAGATGAATTTAGACAAGCCCTACAAAATCCAGCAGCCTCATCGAGATCCATTCATGCTGCCCATTGATTGGAGTCATCTCCGCTTCCCTGCGGTACTCCAGAGTACAATAGACCACCCTTGACAATAGAATTTAGACAGACACCTGGCTTGGTGTTCTTCTGCGCTTGGAAAAACTTGAGAGCATTTTTGCGTGGTTTTTTCTCAGGCAAGGATACATTTTTCGAATGGTTCCTCTAAGAATACGTAGATGTGTTGTATCGAAAGTGGCTCTCGTTGTCTATCCCACACAAAAATAGTAATCGGCCAGAGCGGGTCCAATTCTTGGCACCAGTCTACAGAGAATGCCGAAGTAGGACAACCATAGGGTCAGACTAGGAGATTGAGTAGGAGTTGGAATGAAAATGCATGCTGACATGGAAGTACCGGCCGAGATTATGCTACTGTTACCTGCTTTTCTTGTTGACTATCGTTCGAGCACTAGGAAGTAATCACAGTACTATGGTAAGTAGCATGAGAAAATCACCCAAATGGGGAAAGCGGGAGGCTGGTGGTGGACCAGCTGATATTTGGCTGCCTCAGGCATGAAGGGCCAGGACCGGTGACTTGGGCGAACTGCAGCCCAAGAGACTAAAATGAAGACAGCCGATCAATCCATCCAAGCCATTATCGTCGAAGTTCGCAATCCAACACCAAGAAGAGGCTGGGATACGTGTGTGGGCGTGTTTCTCAGCGAGGACCCTTTCCTCTTCTTACATTCACTTTCACTTTGGCTTTTTTTTTTCTTTCTTTCTCTTTTGTCTCCCCACTGGTTTTTGGTTTTGTTTCGTCTCTCTCCCTTACACACCCTGCAGACTCACACAACACCTTCCGAGACAGTCACCTTGGCCCCTTCCCTACTACTTATTCCTTACTTCTTGCATCTGCCGTGTCCCTCCCCGTCTTCCTGCCATCTGTTTTGCTCATAAAAAGGAAACCTTCCGACTGACTTCCCACACGTACACACACCCACACACACATGCAGTCCACCTCTAGCGTTTCATCTCGCTCGCAGCGCAGTCCGTCAGCCCAACATTTTTCCACGGGCTCCGGAAGCAGTGTTGAATCCGCCATGACTTCACAATCTTCCGCACCTCGCAGCTCATCCAGCTCTGGGCGATCGCAATCGAGAAGCTCGGTGGTAAGTTGTGCATGCAATAGTCTACACCGCAATCCCTCACCCTGGCTATCACCCACGTTGTACCCACAATTATCCCGGCTAATACCTGTCTATCTGTCCGCCACAGCCCGATAAGCAAATCTCTCAAATCGAAAAGAGCGTCACACATCTCTTAGTGGCCACAAAGCAACTCCTAGAAACCTTGACCCAATGGTCCCGGAAACAAGCATCAGAGAACGAGGTATCAGACGTCTATGTGCGATTAGGTTATGAATTCAACCTGGCCTGTCGCGCCTTCAATGCGATCGGAGTTGACACCTCGGACCTGGGCCCTGTACCAGACCTTCTGCGTACAATACTCGAAGATACCCTCAGTCAGGATGCATCCCCACAAAGTCTCGACCGTTATCTCCCGCGCATCCGCGACATCATAATCAACCTTCTTCACGGCCTCAAAAAGAAGCAAGCTCGCCTACGTTCGCGGCAACAGCGTGAGGAGAGTCGGGCATTACCTGGTCGGCAGGCAAGCGCGGGGAGTGTTGCGGGTGGACAGGCAGCTATGAACCAGGCGTATGAGGAGACAGTTTCTACCGTGTCATCACCGAAGCGGACAGGTCGCCGTTATGGAAGCAATGGCTCTCTCGAAGACCCCCCATCTGGTATGTCTCGGACCTCTCCAGCTCCGGGCGACACGCGAGGTGGGAGCTTCTCAGAACGGGAAGCATCAAGACGAGAGGCGCAGAGTATTCTATCTCAGTCCTCCCATTCGGAAAATGACTCGGCTCCCAAGGCTCCCATGCCATCGGTAGACATTTCTGAGTATCCCACCCCCCCGCCACCCCCTCCGAAGCAAGACGATGCTATTGGCGCTTTGCAGAGGAGTGGTGAGCTTGAGAGGCGTGCCTCCCGAAGGTTCTCCGCGTACCAGATCCAGAAGCATTTGGGGACTTCGTCTAACGGGGTCCCCGTGCTGCCTACTCAACACTCTCCAATGCCGAATCGTGGTCGTGATGTTCGTGAATCTTTAAATGCTGTTCGCCTGCGTGGATCCTATGCCCACGGGCGGCAGCGATCGACAAATCGCCTGCAGGAGGGCACCCCTGCCAAAGGTGCGCCGGTGCAAGTACTCCCGAACGTTCCGAGCATCGAAGGAGAACGTGCCAAGTCTCGGGGCGAAACTCCTGCAGATGTCTCTGCACAAGATTTTCCAGCACCTCATGACAAGCTTCAAAAACAACCAGAGACTGCAGCACTTGATTTGCCTCGCCCTCAGGAAGACCCTTCCCTCGCGGAGGCATTTCAACCGACCAAGGATAGTACACCCGACACAGCTGTTTCTCCAACAACACCTCGATCAGAACGTCGGCAGCCGCAGCCTGTTTCTACCCCACCCCAGGGCCCTCAATTTACCACGGAACAGCCGTCTCCTGGGAAGGAGCTCACCTTGTTTCTGCAGTATAAGAGCAAGATAAAGAAATACGTTCTTCCTGAAGGTTTCTCAGACCTGACTATTGGGAGACTCCAACTGGCTTTCATAGAGAAATTCGCCTGGAACACTCATAATAATGGGGCGGACTTGCCAGAGATCTACATTCAAGATCCCGTCTCGGGTGTCCGGCATGAGCTGGAGGATTTAAACGACGTGAAGGACCGATCCGTTCTTGTTTTGAATGTCGACATCCTTGATGAGGTCAAGAAGCATTTTGACGATGAATTTGGCGGCGTTCGCCGGTTGATCGAAGGCGTCAAAAACGCTTTGAGTGGCCAAGAAAGTGTGATGCAACGTGTGTCGGACCGTCAGCTCGAAGCGGCAAAGGAAATGGCTCGTCTTGCTGCGGCACCTGCGGTACCTGTCCCTAGCGCGAATGCCGGAGAATCTCGCAAGGGCCCAATCACAGGTAGTGACAGTCAAATAGCCGAACTCCAAAGTCTTAGGCGCGATATTGCTGTGCTGCGACAGACATACTCGAATTTCCAATCTGATATCGCAAGTTCGATGAACGCGATCCGTTCCAAAGCCAGAACCGTGAAGTCTGCAGCGGCCGAAGTATCTATACCATCTTTTGAAGGCGATGCAGGGCGCACGCGCGTCAATTCCGGCAAGAAGGAACTTTCTGAAGAGTCGGAACGACTCGTGGGACGTGTTGATGACCTTCAGGATTTGGTTGAGGATCTCCGTAAAGACGTGGTAGCTCGTGGAGTCCGGCCGTTGCCGCGTCAGTTGGAGAGTGTCGGCAAAGATATCAGTGCTGTTACCAAGGAAATAAAGAAAATGCAGGATTTCCTCAAGCGGGAGAAACCAGTTTGGACTAAGATTTGGGAGAAAGAATTGCAGCTTGTATGTGAGGAGCGAGATCAACTCACCATGCAAGAAGACCTCGCGGCCGACCTGCAGGACGATGTGGAAAAGGCCGCCCAGACATTTGCTCTCGTTGAGCAGGCCACCAAACAGCAAGCAATGCAGAATGCCAATAACGGGGTTACCCTGCGGAACGCGTCTCGGAATGTGGTAATTGATCCCACAGTTGACCCCATGAAGGCAAAAGACAGTGTCCTAGGAGAAGTCCGCGCTCTGCAACCGAACCACGAATCTCGCCTTGAGGCAATTGAAAGAGCGGAGAAGGCACGGCAGAAAGAATTAGAGAATCGTCGGATCGGACTCTTCCAGAAGGAACTCGGAACATTTGTCCAGGAGGGCAAATTGAAAAAGAGCGGTGGGGTGGAAGAGACTGAAAGGCTTCGTCGAGCCAAAGATGACCGCATTCGCAAGGAGGTGTGGGAGAGACAGCAAGCTCGAGCGGCAGAAATGGAGAAAGCGGAAGCGGAAGCTGCTGCTGCACAAGCCGAGCAAGCTTCTCAACCGGAATCAACACCCACAGATGATGCTGAAGCTGAGGATGGAGCCTCAGATACGACAGAGAAGAGGGAGCCATCGTCCCCCAAGGAGGAGGGACATGTTTCGGAAGAAGTTGAGAATGGTGAGAGCACGAAGGAGGCGGATGAATCAACGAAGAACGTCGATGAGAAGCCGAATGAGCCCGAAACTTCTTGATCAGAGCCACAGACCTTCTGGGAGGATAATCAGAATCTCATACACCATCGTTTCGAGCCCAGATTTCCTTTACTTTACTGAGACTATCCTTCCTTCCTTCATTTTCATTGTTCATAGTTGCTACCATTCTGTCATTCGCTCTGTGAGTTTCCTTTGTGCATGGCATGCTTCCCTCTTCCTACACTCATATTATACCTTTTTCTTCCCGCCCCCCTTTCCCGGGTTGGCCGGCCTCGCGAAACATTGGCTTTTGCTCGTACCTCGGGTCTTAAAGTCACTTCTATATGTCGGCAATTGTAGCCATTAGTCGTTCGAATTGCTGAGGATACCCTGCCACTATCGTGGCCTGTTTATGACCATTGTTATGATACTTAAGGGGCGTCAAAGCATATATCCCTTACCTGTTATATCCCTATCTGCGTTTACTTAGATGCGTTACATACTTTGTTGATATTCTCGAATGTGAGACCTGAGCAGTCTTAAGAGTAAACAGCCCGTACTCTAGCTTCAGTTTGGTAGGTGCAGCACATATTTCAAAAGATTAAATATTCTTCAAACTGGCTTCTTCTTCCATTGTAATGTTACTCTCATAAAGTGAATCCTGAGCCGTGAGTAAAAATGTGTAGCAGTATTGTAATACATTCCAAATTGAAGAAAGCCGAATCCCTTGTAGAATATGTTATTGAGTATACTTGGCTATATTTGATATGCCACGGCCCGAATGTATATACAGCCCTGTGTCGGGTGCATGTCTGGCTGGGCAGGGAATACGTCCGTATGGTGTTTCTATTATATTGTGAAAGGGAGAAAGGGAGAATTGCAAAACAAAGAAAGAAAGCAGGCAAAATGAGGGTGAGCAAATTGATTCATTTGATAATATCTATAGTTCCAGTGATTCCTTCTAATACCATCCACCCGTCATTATTTTAAAACTATAATTTCAACAACTGTTTGAAAAGACTCACCCAACAACGCAATACCAAGAGTCCACCAAGAGACACAAAGAAAAAAAATAAAATAAAACATAAAAAAAAGAACAGTCACGAAGCCATAACAACACAAGACATCAACCAAGCAAACCGACTCACTCTCTTCCCAAACTCCGCTCAAAATCCCCAATTCTCCTCTCCACAATCCGCTTCCCCTCAACATCATGCGAGTGAACCTTGACTAGCGCCTTCGTCGAAGACACCGCCACCCGTACCGGAGTACATTCCCCCATCTTCTCCAAAACAGCAGCCAAGCATATAATATCCTTCTCGACGGACTCGACAGCCTTCTGATGGTTCTCATCCATCGTCTCCGCGTCATCAAGCATCTTAAGGACCTCAACAACCCACGGCGCGGGGGTCTCTTCCTGCCCCGGCAGAGTGTACTTGATTGAGACGACTTGCTTGATCTTCTCGTACAGGTGCAGTAGGTCTGAGTAGTTGGTGGATTCTGTGGATTGCCTTTTGAGCGCTGGGTTAGTGTCTGGCTCTGGAGTTTCGGAGCGCGTGTAGGGGCGCTTGGGGGGTTGGGGTCTTAGGGCTGAGGTTATTAAGGATGCTGATGATGGGGTCGATGGTGTTGGTGGGGTTGATGCTGGCATGATGGCGATGGGGTCGAAGGTTCGGGACCTTGCTGGTGCTATTGGTGTTAGGTTTGCGTTGAGGTAGCTGGGATACGAGTAGGGGGGGAGTGAGTCCATGATGGTTTTTGGAGGTTGAATAGAAGTAAGGAAGAGTAGGCTGTAGTTGATATGATGGAGGTGAGTTGAGTAAAATAGAAGAGAGGAGGGGAGGAGAAGGAGAAGAAGAAAAGAAGAAACAGTCACCTGGAAGTCATGGATACGGCACCGATGATGGGTTGATTCCCGGACACAGTGAGAATTATGACATTTCTACGTGGTAAAAAGGTTTACGTCGGATTTTATATTGTGAGGCGTGTACCTAGGTAGATGGTGTACCACATTGGTAGCACAATAGAAATATTTGCGGTTAGGAAGGGTGTTGATATCTTACAAAAAGTTGTAATAGCTCTAAATATAAATATCAAAAATATTAAAAAGATATATCCACTCATGGTCTGCTCGTAGACCTTTAGTAATTCAGTTTTATGGATGGACGTGAGCTGCAATTTAAACAACATATATTATTGCCCATTCAATCTTATCAAATTGATTCCCTTCTGAGTCATCTTCGACTATCTCCCCGTACGTCAATACGGCTGTAGAGGAAGCATGCAGGAGCAGTATACATTGGTAACCTGTTGGGCCTAGGTTGAAGTACTTCGAAGAATGATCCGGTCTTGCGCCCGGTGCTGAGAAAGTGTATTCTGGGTATATTATAACAACATATTCTGTCGAATTTACATATCTCGTGCTTTGAGGGTGACTTGGCCTTTGATCGGCTGCATCGTAATATAAATACATGCCGGCTGAATAGGCAGTTTACCGTATGAGGGATTGCACAGAAGATCTGGAAATGAAAAGCGAGGTATGAATGCCGGATGTGACAATAGACTCAATGTAACGATGGACCTCAACAAGGTAGTTAATACCTTGCATATAATGGCGTGTGGTATGAGGACATCCTTTACATATAGAACCTAGGTACTCTCTGAGTGACAGGGCAAGTCAAATGTAGCAAGTAAACACTAAGAGATAGAATGGGAAGCTCGGAGTTCAAACAGTAACTTAAGAATGCCGATTGCTACTAATCGAAGGTTATAACTGCATACTGCCCTTGGCGCTCTCTGGGTATCCTCCAATGACTGATGTTACTTCTGGAAAGCTTTGATATTGATTGGATAGTCTGAGATGACTAGAGGGGTTAGAGGATTGTCGAATACTATACGTCAGATAAACACTTAGCGCTATAAATGACTTTATTATAGTAACCGGCAACATGTTATCGTCCAACGGAGTCCAGATCTGAGGACGGAGTGTCCTTAGTCGATTGAGTGCAAGCTACAATGCAAGCCATGGAAGGGCTCATCGTTATTGGTCTGGACTTATATATATATAAGTCCTCCATGAGCCCCGGGACCGACAAATCAATCCTATGGCTGCCGATCTAATGGATGATAGCCCTAACAGGCATGACTCAGTCATCATCTTCACGTGCCTCTACTACTAATGCACCATCACAACATTTACCACCAAATCCTTCACAGAAATATATCGAACTCCGTCCAAAGGAAGGGCAGTCTACATTATCACCCTTGATGCCCTACGATATCAATCACATCACCACTCTGCCGTGGCTAACAATTGACCCAATGTTTTCAAGGTGGCCTTTTGATTAAGTTCCCCAATGGCCCCTCTGCCCCAACCGATTTCAAGCGTCGAAAGCACGCCCTCTCCCAGAAAAACAAGCGGGACTGCTTGAACCTAGCTTTCGATCAGATGGCCCATGTACTTGGCACAAGTGGCGTTAGCAGTGGGCGAAAAGGGGGACTGTGCACGAAGGTAAGACACTATCGGAAACGACCTAGACGACGTTTCCCGACAATACCCTTACTGAGCTTCATAAGCTGATTGGAAGCGATGGCCTGCGTTGCAATATCAGGTGGAACTACTTGAGACGGCAGTGGAGTATATCCAACATTTACAGAACGAGATAAGAAACAACAAACTACGCGAGGGGTGAATTATTTGGCTGATTTCATCGAGAATTTGTCGATAATGCTAGTGAATCGACGGTTGCTCGGAGATTTTGCTTACCTTTAGCAATAAGACTATGCTTACTCCAGTCATCTCATTTTTTGATTTTCTCTTCGTATATTAATTGGTCCTAGTGTCAGGCTGCTGCATCTGCAGCTTCCCATGTGGCGTCTCTGAGAGCAGGAGACAAGTAGCAAAGAAAGGAAATGACTCGAACGCACGAAGTATGCACGACTGCAGCGAGAAGACTGGTCCAAACCGAGCCTGATGCAACCCATGTTCATCTGCGACGGCCACGCTAAAGGGGATACCAAGGCAAGAACCAAACCTGAAAAGGGTACTGCGTCCACCCTCATACGATCCTTTTCCGGAACAAAGTGTAGTGAGGTGCAGCATAGCATAAGGATGCCTTCAGCGGAACTCAAGTCATGTTGCAGCACTGCCATATAGCATGGCGGATGCCAAGAATCTGGAACATGAATGTTAGCGCTCTTCATCAGCTTGATCCGGGCCACGTTCCTTTCTATAGAGCTCCAATTGGCCATATAAGCTTTTGGACTAAGTGGTGCCAAGGTTGCTGAGGAGCGGACTGCTTGGCGATTGAGCGAATTGGTGCCAAGAACATCGGAGCATCAGAACCCATCAGTTGACTTTCATCGAGTGTATTGCCTGAAATTAATAGGAGACATGGTTCCCTTGGGTTCAGGCTAAGATGCCAATGGATGGACAGATTTCGCCTAATGGGATCAGTTCGTATCTACATGGAGGGTAGGCGAGCCCACGTCAGGTTTTCCAAGACCATGAGAGTGCTGGGTAATCGTATTAGATTTTCTCTTTTCCTTTTTTCTCCCTTTACCCCCGGTAGTAGCTTGCCATGGTATATATAAGCACTATGCACACCCCCTTCTGCCCATGAGAGCGGAACACTACGGTAACAGGATATCTAAAACCTGATAAAGAACAGACTTTTGGTGGCTTTTCGCCTTTCACAAGATGGCTCTTCATCAATTTGATTACATCTTTGCCCTTGGTACCATATTTGCTTTTCTTGATGCCTGGAATATCGGTGCCAATGATGTCGCCAACTCCTGGGCCACATCCGTCTCATCGCGCTCCTTGAAGTACTGGCAGGCCATGGTCCTTGCATCCATTATGGAATTCAGTGGCAGGTACGAACTGCTACACTACTATTTCAGCCTACCAACCCATAAAGAATATGATAAAGCTAACATTGCACTCTAGTATCGGCGTAGGTGCCCGCGTTGCGGAAACCATCCGGACAAAGGTCGTCGACGTCGATTTTTTCAAAGAGGATCCATCTATGCTTATGCTGGGAATGTTATGCGCCGTAATGGGTTCCTCGATTTACCTCACTATCGCTACCAAATTTGGTATGCCTGTTTCTACAACCCACTCTATTATGGGCGGTGTAATTGGGATGGGTATTGCAGCGGTCGGCGCAGACGGAGTTTCGTGGTGGGGAGGTAGCATCAATTCCGGTGTTGTTCAGGTGTTCCTGGCATGGATCATCGCTCCCTTCATGTCGGGCGCCTTTGGTGCTATCGTCTTTCTGATAACCAAGTATGGAGTGGTGCTACGACGGAATTCGGTTCGCAATGCTTTCATTGCCATTCCTATCTACTACGGCATCACTTCTAGTCTTCTCACCAGTGAGTCGTTTGCCGAGATCAAAATGATCTTTGACTGACTGAACCCTTAGTGCTCATTGTTTGGAAGGGTGGATCGAGTAAGATTACTCTCACTGACGCTGAGAGTGTCGGTGTGATCATTGGGGTTGGCGCTGCCATGGCCTTGATTGTTACGATCTTCTTCCTTCCCTGGCTATACCGAAGGCTGCTGAAGGAAGACTGGCAACTGCAATGGTACCATGTGTTCCTTGGCCCCCTTGTTCTGCGTCGCGGGGAAGTGGCCCCTCCCCCTGAAGGGTACTCGACGGTGCAAGATTATTACAGCGGCCACAAGACTATGGAGCAGCTGCAAGCGGAGCGTGCCGCGAGCCACGGACCTTCCGACTTGGAGGACGGAGGCGAGCTAGGTAAAGAGAGCCAGAAGACATCGTCTGAGGCTCTGAAGTCAGAAACACCAAGCGATGCACCTCCAGAAGTGCGAAAGAAAGAGTTCTCATTCATTGGCCCTCGACCAGAAGGAAAAGGAACATTTAGCCCTGTAATGCTGTTCTGGCAGTTCAGGTACTACTTCTTCCGCGGGATCGAGCAAGATGTTGTCAGCTTGCAAAAGAAAAAGAACCTTCTTACCGGCGACATCGAAATGACGCATGCTCACGCAGCGCACTATGATAACAGGACGGAGTATATGTATTCTTTTCTACAGGTACTTACGGCAAGCACTGCTTCCTTTACCCATGGTGCCAACGATGTGTCCAAGTATGTTCCCCCGTCATGGCTATGTCACAGAAACTAATAAACCTCGATAGTGCTATCGGTCCCTATGCCACAATTTACGACATTTGGCAGTCTGGAAAACTCAATTCCAAGAGTCCTGTCCCTTACTGGATTTTGTAAGTAATATAGACAATTGCATCGCTTGTGGCTTAGAGCTAACTTATACAGGGCATTTGGAGGTGCCGCTATCACAATTGGTATTTGGACCTACGGTTACAATATCATGCGCAATCTTGGTAACAGAATTACTCTTCACTCACCTTCCCGTGGGTTTTCCATGGAACTTGGTTCAGCTATCACTATCATCACCGCCACCAGGCTAAGTATGTCTGCTGCACTCTTTGAAATGAGCTATGTCCTGGATCACTAACCTTGTACAGAGCTCCCGGTCTCCACAACCCAATGTATCTCCGGCGCAACAGTTGGTGTCGGTCTCTGTAGTGGAACCTGGCGCACCATCAACTGGCGTATGATTCTGTGGATCTACTTCGGTTGGGTCATCACACTTCCTGTAACTGGAATCATTTCCGGTTGCCTCATGGGCATTATCATCAATGCCCCAAGATGGGGAATGGGTGTCTAGACGTTCTCTTTGGCCGGGTGACGGTGGGGTGCGTTGTCGGGGTTGGGATTCGGTACGGTACTTGATGCTTATACCCTCATTTTCCTAATATATTCAATAATTCTTTTGATATAAAACACTCTACGTCTGCACAAAGCATCCGTCAATCTGATTAAATACATAAGTTTCTAACTCTACCTTAAGATAGAGTGGCATGTCGAGTATTAGCCCCTGGTTGAAGGCACAGCCACAGGCTCTTTCGGGTTAATCGATGCTGGTATTCCTAAACGAGGTTTATCAAACAATTTTATAGAGAGGATAAAGTAACAGTCTATATGAACAACCAGATATACACAACCAGGTAAACCGTACCACTATCTATAGATAAAATCTGTAAAAATCGAATTACTGACCTCTAATTTCGAACCACTATCATGTATTGCGTGCAGAGCAGGAAAAAGAGGGGGAAAAAAATAAAAATAAAAATAAAAATAGAAAATAAAGAACGCCAAACAGCAGAAGTCCCTATTTGAAAAAATGACACATCTACCCCTCTATACTTCTATTATTTTCCAAAAACGCCGTAACTCGCCCAAACATCTCTGGCGGATTCGAATACATAGGAAAGTGCCCACTACACGAGATCTCCGCCAACTCAACACCCTCCCCCTTCAACTTAGGCAAATATGACAAAGAAGCATTCTGCACCCCATACATAAACATCTTCGGACACGGAAGCCCCAAGAACATACTGAGCAAATCATTATTATCTGTGATCTCAACCATAGTGGACAGAATCCCGTAAGTAACATGTGGGCTGACCTTCCGCCTCAAATTCGACGCATAAATCGCATTCGAGAAAGCAGGCGCCCGTCTAGCCCTCTCTGTAAACTCATGGAAAAACAACTCGGCATCGTCAGCCGGGAAAAGAAAAACCTGTCGACTGAGGAAGCAGTCCTCCGGTGCGAGGTTTCCTTTGATATTGATGAAGCTGAGCACACGGTCTGGCATCTCGGACGCGAGTAAGAGGGCGGTTAGACCGCCCATTGAGTGGCCTGAGAGGTGGAATGTGCTGATGCCGTAGTGGTTAAGGATGGCTTTAGCTGTTTTGACCAGGAACGGTATGTTCACTTTGCTTAGGTCTGTGCAGGTTGTGTCGCCGCAGCCTGGGGTGTCGTATGTTAGGAGCCCATATTCGTTGAGATGGGGGAGGTAGGCGAAGTCATTGAATTCTTCTTTGGAGGAGCCGAAGCCATGTAAGAAGACGAATGGGGGGTATTTGCCCTTTTTGTAGATTGTGTCGATTTCTAGTGTGACACCCTCGACTTGTATCTTTACCTTCTCGTAGGAAGGGGCATTGTCCATGGAAAAGGTGGCGACGTTGTTCATTTTCGGGAGGATCGGAAGAGAGATGTACTCTCCGGAGAAGGTCGTACAAGGGTATGGTGATTGTTTAATAGTTTACGGAAACAATTTGGTATGCCTTAGGACTTAGGATTAAATAGTTTGACTCAGTCTTGCAGAAAAGCTTTTCTATGACGGAAATTGCCTCCGACAAGTATACGCTTCGGTATATAAAAACTTTCCCGATCCCTAGATACCGAGATGTGTTCATTAGTAAGCCGAAGCCCTAATCCATGTCGGCATAGTTTCAACAACCCGATCGGAGAGACGGCATGTTAACGGTATATTAGGCCGCAAGATCCCACTGGATCAAAATGATAATCAATACTGTGGACTACTTTTGGCGGGCCAAAGATTTGCTAAGCCCTGTGAGTCATTCTAGCGAGTTTGAAGAGACTGCTCGTCGGCCTGACTGATGGAGGTAAAATTATCGAGTCATCGTTCACCATAGTTACGGATGGCTTCATTTAGCCGACCGGTTGAACAGATACTCCGCGATCATAGTCGGCTTCCATATAAACGGATACCAGATTTCACTCGGAGTATTGTAAGTAAAGTGGCTAGGAACATGATGGACGCCCAATATCTGGACGTTCCTGTGCTCCCAGCAGATGCTGCATTCGGGCTGCTAGCCGATTTCAGCGCGGACCAGAATTCAAAGAAAGTATCTTTGATCGCGGGAGCCTATCGAGATGAAAAAGGACTACCTTGGATTCTTCCAAGTGTGAAGCAAGTAAGCCTCTCTTGTGTTACTATTAGCAGCCTACATACAAAACCCCATACTACTCAACAGCTGCTAATATAACAACAGGCTAAAGAGCGAATTGCGGCTGACCCTAGATCACATCACGAGTATCTTGATATTGCAGGATCTCCCGTATTTCTGGATATTGCTCGATCGCTCGTCTTCGGTGCAGAGCTAGCGGATTCTAAAAACATAGCAAGCATCCAAGCCGTGTCTGGCACGGGGGCAAATCATCTAGGTGCTTCATTTCTCGCCAAGCACCTCAAACCTCGAAATGTGTTTATCCCAGATCCTACATGGGTGAATCATAAAACGGTATGGGCCATCGGAGCCCCCGATGTGATTCAGAAGGAGTGCCCTTACTACGACTCAAACACGCGATCCATCAGATTCGCCGACATGCTCTCAACATTAGAGACAACCGCGCAGCCCAACGACGTTATCATCCTTCAGACATGCGCCCACAATCCTACAGGACTAGACCTAACCCGTGACCAGTGGAAACATCTCGCGGACATGGTTCTCGAAAAGAAACTCTTCGTCCTCTTTGATAGTGCCTATCAAGGTTTCGCAACCGGAGATGTGGAAGATGATGCATGGCCAGTGCGTTACTTCACAGAGAATCTGCTATCGAGTCGAGATAGTGACCAGAGAATACCCGGATTAGGTGTTGCTCAATCCTTCTCTAAGAACTTTGGTCTTTACTGTGAACGGGTGGGAGCACTTCACTTAGTCGCTCCATCCGGTGTTTCCATACAAGGAGCCAAATCCCAGTTGTCACTCATCGCACGTGCGGAATATTCCAACCCTCCTCGCTTTGGGGCTCAAATTGTGGAAACGGTTCTCAGCGATTCAGGACTTAGACAGCAATGGAAGCAGGACCTGAACACCATGAGCTCGCGTATAACGAGCATGCGGAAGCAATTGCGGGCAAACCTGGAAGATCTCGGGACTCCTGGAGATTGGTCTCATATTGAATCTCAGATTGGGATGTTTAGCTATACCGGGCTGAGCAAGGCGCATGTTGATAAGCTGAAGGAAGAGTATCATATCTATTTGATGCCTTCTGGGCGAGTTAGTATTTGCGGGTTGAATGAGGCTAATATTGATTATGTCGCGAATAGCATTTCTGAAGTTGTTAAGAAAGGATTCTGATATGACACGGAAGTACTTCAGATAAGTGCTATCTTTACCCACAAAATCGCTGAAATTATTTCAACTTGACTCCGTCGAAGTATTTATTTGGGATGCCCCGGCTTTAAACACTATCTTTATTAGATATCCTGGTAATAGGCATACAATCAACATCAGTCTTGGTCTCCTGAATGTTACTAATCGTAGATAGCTAAGATCAACCTCAATAGAAACGTGAAAGGTATCTAATGTGAGTATCCCAGAGCTTAGTAGGGTTTGTGCTCATTGCTTCTCAAGTAAAGGGCTAGTCAGATCTGTCCAATCTTTGCTGGCCTTCTCTCGCATCATCTTAGTTTTGCATTGGGTATTTCGTTTCAGTGAAGGCACAGAGTCACTCTCAGTAGCCAGAATAGGAAAAGTTTTAGCTTCATTACTCGGACCCAAGAATTACTGCCTTCAGTTTCCTATTGGGCTCATCCGGATAAAATACTCAGCGGGGCTTTTGTTCTCCTGGAAGGAAAAGTACTGCCCCGCATATATGATCTTTTGGAAGCCTGGAACTGGGGCAGTGACTTGAACATCGCTCGATGTACAGAAATCCCCGTACCAGTTGCTTGGCACTATCGAACATCCATGTTTCCCTACCTCAAGGGCATACCCGACTGGATATCATTTTAGAATTTCTTCCCTCTTGACGTTGATGAACAATTTTTGTGTCCTAAGATTCAGTAATGGCGACGGTGGCTTCTAGTATAGCATCTGCGCTATACAACTCTCACAATGCCCATGAATTTGTCACGAGAAGCGGCATCCGCTTTGCGTGCGATTATAAATGCGACTACGTCTAGTCCATCCCCAACGATCCCTGGCCTCGTCTACTGCGCGGTAGATAGTGCGGGTGACGTGTTCTTCAGCCATTCTCCCGAGCAACGTGGCAAAGACAGTCCAGACCAAATGACGATGGACAAAGTGTTTTGGCTCGCATCATGCACGAAGTTAATAACCAGTATAGCCTGTATGCAGATGGTGGAGCAGGGGAAACTGGCGTTGGATGACACTGAACAGGTCGAATTGCTCGCTCCAGAGCTCAGATCTGTCAAACTTGCCGAAAGAAAACTTGACGGGAGCTTTCGTTTGGTGCCCCAGGATTAGGGTATCGCGCTTCGGATGCTCCTGAACCATACCTGTATAGTTCACCATATTTCTCTACCATTTGCTCCGAGTAGCGCTGACTTCACTCCGGTTGATATCATCACGTATAGCTGGCTTCGGTTATGCTTTTGAGGATTTGAAACTACGTGACTGGTCTCGTCCGGTTGGCTTGGATGACTTTTCTTGCCACGAATCGGATGTTCTGCATCGACCATTAGTCAATCAGCCAGGTACTTGTTTCCAGTATGGCGTCGGGCTAGACTGGGCCGCGGTGCTTGTGGAACGCATCAGTGGCCTATCTCTGGAAGAATACTTTGAGCGATTCATCCTGCACCCCATGGGGATTGGCTCAATTATGTTCTTTCCTTCTGCGGAAATGGTGATGAACCTGCCCTATATGCACCAAAGGGATACGGATGGTACTTTGAGTATTACTGATCACCTTTACCGGTACCCTCTTCTCCTGTGCAAATCAGGAACAGAAGGCCAGAGGTTCTGGATGGGCGGCGCAGGTTGTTTCGGGAAACCTATAGAATAGTGTAGTATGTTAGCATGCGTCACGATCATGATTAACTATTCAGAAGCGGGACAATAAACTAACCGGAATTTCCCATAGAGCTTCTTGCAACCCTCCTGAACGACGGCACAGATCCAAAGACACATACTCAGCTCTTGAAGGGAGAAACCGTGAAAGGAAAGAGGCAACCCTAAACCCAACATGTAACCTGAGGTTAAATCTAATAGTGTTATACCGCAGAGATGTTTACCGACCAGATTCCAGACAAGCCTCGGTATTTTAATGAATACATCCCTTCGGGGAAACCGCTGCTGGCAAACACTGGTCCTCTTGTGCCTTGTGACGATGATCTGACTGAGGGTTGGGTTTTATCCTTCTCCATCAGCCACAAGAAGAGCTCAACAGGAAGGGCGGCTGGATCTGGATCGTGGGAAGGACTAGCTGATCTGTTCTGGTTTGTGGTTCGAGAGAATGGTGTTGGGCTTATCATAGCCTCCCAGATTCTTCCATACGGAGGTGAGTGACATAAAGAAGTTTGAAAATGGTAACAAGCTAATAGAATAAATCTATAGATTTCAGGTTTTGGAGTGTATGGAAAAAGTGGAAAAGCTGATATATGATGAGCTAGAGCCTGGTAGGAGGTAAACAGTGGCTAGTCACATTGGGAACCATGATAGAAGTGTTAGAAGGAAACAACAACAGCAATTCGCATCTAGACATAGAGAACCCAAGAATATTACAAGTAGTACGAAGATATCGCTCAGAAATCCTTATCATACACTTTTAGTATCAACGATCCAGGTTTCTGTCGTATAATGTGGCATGCTGTATGTGTTTTGCTGTAACCATTATTAGTATGCAGAAGCTAGATAGCAACAACCATCCAAGAAGGTACTAGAGAGTGAAGGCAAATTGCAGACAGAATGGAATTCATTATTCAAGTGTATACATCTCCTCCTATTTTGCATGCAAAAGAGTGGACATTCCTCCTTTCGCTAAAACACCACGATGAAGCATCTAAAGCTTTCCAAGTCCAACTACGCTTCCCTTTGGTGCACCATCATAATCGATTTGGAAGCCATACACCGGGTCGTAGTGTAAAGCCCAATAGCCATCCCAACCTTGGTCACCGGCCCTATCTGGCCTCCATTCACCGGGCGACCATCCAGTGAAGTAATGGGTATGATACCTCCAGCAGTGGTAGACATGAAGATTTCATTGCAGTTATATGCCAGCTCCACGGGGATAGTTTCAAGACGGACCTCGATACCAGAGGCTCGCGCGACGTCAATGACACTCTTGCGCGTTATACCCTGCAGCACAACGCGATCAGGGGCTATACAGGACTCCATCCTTGACAAAAACAATATTGAAACCCGAGCCCTCAGTAAGATTCGCATCTCCACCCGTCAGAAACGGGTAAGTAGCGCCTTGATCCGAAGCCTCGAACATACCCCGGACCAAATCACCACACTGCAAATTCTTGACAGTTGGGTCAATGGCGCCCGGGGAACCCGTCGCACGGTCCATGCCACGATAGCGCTACCACCGATGCGCTGTAGCTCTGGCTCCATGACCCAAACGTAGGGCTGGACGAAAATATAGAGGCTATTAACCATTTCTTCTAGTTTAGAACCGCGAACGCCCTTCATACCCCGGGTGACGATCAATTCCACACAAGCTCGCGGATGCCGCTTTCGGCAACCATGTTAATAAGTATCTGTTTGATTTCTTCCCGGGGTAGAGGCAACTTCAGGCGCAGTTTGCCGCAGTTAACCTCTAAGCGTGTAAGATGGTCATCAAGGGGGAAGACTCGCCCGTCCCAGAAGGATGGTACGTCGTAGGTCAGATCGCTGTGCATGAAGCCTTGGTCGAGGAGTGGGATGCGTGCTTCGGCAAGCGGGACATACTCGCCTTCTATCCAGGCAATTCCCTTGGAGAAGGGGTTGTTGCTCGCCTCTAGGACAGATTGTCGTGCGGCGTAACCGGTAAATACTTCTTCCATAGAGGCTATTTTGAATTTGGTTAGATGTGCGAGAGAATGTAAGTGAAATAGAAAGATTGTGTGTGTGATGCTACCCCTGCTTTATGGTGGTACGGAGTACTGATGGCATTCTCTCCCCAGTCATAATTGCAGTGAATACAAATAAACCGATAAACCCAAGAAGGTGTGGAACGAAGGCTACCTAACAGTGTATGTTCCCAATATTAGGTACCTTCGATAACTCCCCCTTTTACATACTGACGAATCGCCGCCGCGGCAATTGCACGAAAGATCGGTACGGCATGCGACTCACATGATCAGTGGGTCGATTGCCCCACGGGACTAGGCGGGGAGCTGGCTATTTTACCCAAGTAGGAGACAGAGAGACAGCTGTCGGGGAAATATCGGGGGAACTGTTAAACGACATCTGCCCGAGGAGTTATCGTATCACTGTGTAATCAACTGCAGCGTGTGTGGTATTGTTGGAGCCGTAACCCACTTCAAGGGTTAATTAGGTAATTACGTACCCAGGAGACGTGGAGTATTCTTGACACTGAGACTCCTGATTATATATGACTGTCTCCACGCGAGCTATTCAACGGCTATATTAAGTTCAACTCTTATCGTGATCTTGTCAATCCGCATTTACCACATCTACACTCCATCGCCTCTCGCCAAAGAAATCGACATTTGCCTATTTGTGGTAAAATTGCATTCAAACTTCGAAACATTATCGACCCTTATACACAAAATGGCTGCCACAGAGAAACGCCCGGAAATTATTGAACTGGCACGCGGGCTGAACGGTATCCCCAGGTGCGAGCAATATGAATGCATGATTTCAGGGATGATGTAAGTGATCTCATTGTGTGAAGTTTTTCTGTATAATCCAAATTCAACAGATGGCTAATAAGACCAGGTATAATCCCAACACACCCAAGCTGTTAGAAGCCCGCCACCGTTGTCGGGGCTTGACAGCTGATTACAACGACCTGGACACTAAGACAGTATCGTACGACCAGATCGTCGACAAGCGTCTAGAGCTCTTACGCAAGCTCGTGGGCAGGGTTGGAAACGGAACGTTTGTGGAACCCCCTTTCAGACCCGACTATGGATGTAACATGATTATTGGAAGGGATTGCTTCATCAACTGGGGGTCAGTTTACCGCCCCGAGCCCACATAATGCGCTTTTGCACGTGTACATGAGGTAAAGCTAACACGGCCGAACAAAACAGCCTCACTGCCCTAGACACTAGTCTCATTGTGATCGGAGACCGGGTGCAGATTGGCACCAATGTTGGTATCTTCACTGCTGGCCATGATACCAGCGTGCTTTCTCGCCGGAAGTTCGTCGAGTTCGGTCATCCGGTCTTCATTGAGGATGATTGTTGGATTGGAGGTAATGTTGTCATTTTGCCCGGTGTTCGTATTGGGAAGGGTTCCACGGTTGGTGCTGGGTCTATTGTGACTAAGGATATCCCGCCTTATTCGGTGGCGGTTGGCATCCCATGTCGGGTGATGAAGACCATTCCATCAGTTGAGGAAGAGGAGAATGATCCTAACAATCCTTATCGGAACTTGGTCAGGGAGGATAGAGAAGATTAGATCTGATCTGCTATATAGAGCAATGTTTCTAGATGTGCATTCGTTTAGTAGAATATGCGGCGAGTTCAGTATGATCATTAGTAGAGGGACTATGGCAACGAACAATTGCGCCTACTCTGGCAGAGACACAGCGTCGTTACAAATGGTAAATGCACATATCTCAGTATGCTAGCATCTCGTCGTCCTCGTTCTTCTACAGCATCAAAAATCCAATAAATCGAGCTTTATACGTGACATTTCCTTCTAGTGCTTCCCAACTAGAGAGATGTATGTACTTTAGTATAAAACTCTGAAATGGTAAATATCTAGAAGCTTGAAGGGGCCTGAATTAGTACGTCTAGGACCGAAAACTTTTATCGCCGAGGAGGTGTATGTCTTTCATCTAGATACACTTCGCTGATGTGCTCCAAAATGCATCGCGAATTACGGCACAATCTCCTCCAATTTGATCGCGAGAAAGTCCAACAATATATACCAACTGGCTGCCACTTTTATTATCTTAAGAAGAAAAGAAATAAAGTCATGGCAATAGGCATTATATTGAAGACTTGAATTGGTGTCGGAAGTAGATATTTCCAATTGTGATGTTAAGTACCGAAAAGATACGTTATCGGTGCTACGACGACCTTGGACATCCTAAAGTGCTTCTATTACTGCATACAGTGATTATCCTCCAAGCGGTATGACATTGTTTCTAGGCTGCAGCAGCACAGACAAGACAGCACATGGACTTTAGTGAATCAAAAAAAAAAATAAAATAAAGGGAAAGAAAAGGTGAAATCAAACGAAACTAAAAGTGGGAATTAACCACAGCATCAGTTCGCAAGTGCTCGTAGTGCCGAAATTGGAACGCTCTTGCGTGGTAGGAGTTGTCCCAACACTTTCGGAATGTAAGACGGGAACCCAGAACGGATTGGCTCTACCATACCCCATGATTGCTCTGCGTCAGCATTATACAGAGCAGTCTCAGACAGATCTGTTATGTTGAACGAGGTATACACCAACCATCGTCAAAGAAAACTGAGGCATTAACCACGGTGATGTCAAGACTCTCACTATCAATAAATCGCGCATTTCCAACCGTCGCGGAAACAAGTGGCGCACCAGTGTTAACAGCGTACGTACGTGCGGCAGCCAATTAACCTCGGCGGTCTCCTAGGACGATGCTGGTAGGTAACCTTCATCAGAGAGAAGGTTAACTTCTAGTTAATTTTAGCTCACACGGCCAAGCCGTTGTGGGAAAGGTCACCTACAAGGCCAAGAAGCGATATGCAAAGTCTCTACTGGAGACTGGACATTGAATGTCATTGCAGGGTGGAAGTACTCCCAGCATTCCAGCAGTCCCCAGCGACCATACGAAGGAGCGATTACCTTCAACTTTTCAATGGTGCCGTCAGACCAGATCTCGCACTCAACACCGGATGGTCGCATTGTGTGACGAAGGATAAGTAGTTCTCCATCCGGTGAATTGAGTGCTTGAGCCATGTACAGACTGTCTTCTTGGCGATGAGAAAAAGTGGGAGCAATTTAAACATTGTTTGTTTTCGCGCCGTTAACGAGGGTTTCCGCCTGGGTCTGCCGAGGGTTAAGGAGTTTTCAATGTAGTTGACGACGTGGTTCGCGATGGAAACGTTATCGGTAAATCCTTTGGGATAACTGCCGGCGAGATACGCTAGTATATCAAATCGAAGACGTTTATGCAATACAACAAGGTAAATATAAAGTAGAAAGAGCTTACCCTAGAAACCAATATTCGGGAGAAACCACAAGATTAGCACCTGCTTTCGCAGCATTTTCAGGGAGACTTGTCGCCTTTGTCACCGTCTTATTAAGATCAAAGTCCACGCCCGTCCAGGTTTTGTCCATGAGAGTTAGCAACCATTTTTCTGGCGGTGCTCGCACAAGCAACTGTCGGATTATGATAATCCGTGGACCCTTCATTGAGTGGCTGCCGTGGAATGACACTGCCGACGGCAGCGCCAAGTAACATAAATACTAAGGTCAACCGCATACTCACAACTCTGCCAGCTAATGAACGATGTGTGAGAGGATTTGAGTTTCATGCCTGTACGGTAGTTCCATGCTTATGTATGTACATATTCCTTATACGGAGTATATCTTTAGTAGTTCTACTGGAAACGGGACATCAATGGGCCAGTACAGTTCGGTATTTCACTATTGGAATTGACTTCACCATATCTTGCTAATATCTAACGTGGCGTGATTTCATTGTCATGGGCAGGCAGGCCCAGCGAGACGGCAATTCTTACTATAACTATAACTGCATGGAAAGCAATGTTGGGTTCCACAAAGCTCCGCAGATAAACATTATCTCAACCATATAAGCAAGTATAGTAACGAACGATAAACAAGAATTTATTTGTAGATAGCGATAACAGAATGTGGGGCATCTATATATCGGGCGAGAAGCCTTCACTAACCGCAGGGATTGAAATATGTAAAGCCGATCCCGAAGAAAGCAAATCCCGGCAAGCTATGCAAAAGCCGAGAACAGCTATGTCTTAGTGAAGATGGCGCGATGTGACCTCCACTGCTCCAAGATCAATACTGCACACCGTTGAGTATCATTGGAAAGAACACTACGCGAGCTCCAACAAGACATTTGGAGTACCTGCATTGAGTGGCGACTTCGATGCGTGAGGAAACATCCCCGCTGTTAGGGTTCAATCCTGGATCCTGAAACATGCAGGTGCCATGAAGGACTTGATCGTTGAAAATGGCCCAGCAAAGAAAAAGGGACAACCCGCAAAAAAGCCCTAAACAATCAATGTTGAGGCCATGTCACTTGGACCCTAATGCCAATTTTCCCAACCCGCTGCCCATGCCGGTCATAACGATTACCACCTTGACGCCAAATGGTGCCATCTCGAGACGGAGAGTTTCGCTATAAACCTTCATAGCCGCTTTCGAGGCACTACGGATAGCCGGGAAAATCAGCAAGGCCTCTAGAGTAAAGCAGGATACAATGAGTCGAATAAAGAAACGAACTATTCCATGGCACGTGTAAAGTAGCGGCAGGGAGGAATTATTGACAATTGACCCCTTTGCAGCAATCACCAATGGGGCGAAGGCTTGGGTAGCAGCAACCATACCCCACAGGTTGACGCCAAATATCTTCTTTGCTTGATCAATATCGGTATCTAGAACAGGTCGCACCAGCCCCTAACCAGCGTTATCTACCAGATAGTCCAGTTTTCCGTCTGTTTCGGCGGTAACAACGTCCAAAACTGCAGCAATACCGGATGGAGACTCTACGTCGAGTTCGAGTAAGGTTATATCGGGCAATTCCTCAAGGTGTGACATTTTTGATAGCGACCGTGTAGTTGCAAAAGTATGCAAGCCGCGCTCGTGGAAGGTTTTAGCAAGGGCAGAGCTGATACCACCGGCACTACAACCTGTAATTAAAACCGTCCAAAGATGCTCTCCCTCTGGTCGAGACATAGTAGTTGAATAATACTACAGCAGGACGAAATGCATTGAATGGGAAATTCTGCGAGTGTTCTCGGGTATCAGAAGGGTTAGTTCATTTCTGGAGACGTGGCAGCCCTTCTCAAATGGCATCGCTCTAATTGTCTAGAAGAATTCATACACAACATTATTTCTTAACCACATCTTTCATCTCTCCCCTCTTGCGAACCAAAGCAGCCACGTTCCGGCCAACCTCTGATCCAAGGTTATTGAATCCTTCGATTACACCCTCGCGATCCCCTTTGCTTGATTCTTGACTCATTTTGAATTTGCCCCCAATATCCTCAATAGTCACTTCAATGCCTATGATATTCTTCTTCATAATCTCAATATACCTATCCGGAGCATCCGCCACTTTCCATGCCGCTTGCTTCCCCCGTTCCCCAGTATAATCCATAATAGATGTTTCACAAAGTTGGGATAGGTCATGAATCTGCTTTGAAAGGTATTCCGAGGATTCAGCAGACGAGCTGTCATGATAGATCGTGGCTTTGCCATAGACCTGGGCGGCCGCATAATTCCAGGTAGGAACCACTTTTCCCGTGCTGGGCTTGGTCTCGGTGTAGAACTTAGGAGATACATAATGGTGGTCCTGGCTAGTAAAAAGAATCTGAACTTCTTGCTGCAGTGGTGAAGCGGGGGGCGAACCAGTAACAGTCAGAGATTCAATTATTGCCTTGGCCTGAGGGTTTTGCCTGGCCATGTGGCCACGGAGTCGGCCTTTCACAGGCGCCTCCGGGTCATCTGAGATTATGTCGAGTACCCATGGAATATGGCTGGATTGTATAAAGTGGTACGAAGTGGAGGGGATGGCGGTGGTGAGCACGCCAAGAGGATTGCTTTGAATCAGCTCGAACAGAGCTTTGAGCGATGACTCGGCGTGAATTGCTCGGAGATACATGATTCTTGCCTGATCCCGCGCAATTGGCTAAGGGGAGTGAATATTTAAGGGAACCAAAGACAAGAATTATGGATGTCAGAATGCTGAAGGAATTATTGAGGGGTCACTACCTTTTTAGAGCAACGAGTGAGTCATCATCTGACACAGCAAAGGAACAATATTCTCGGGACTTTATTGATTTCTCCTGTGTTTATCTTAGCTTTGTGGGGTCTATCTCCGAATGACATTCAGACGCTTTCTGATTGGTGCTCTGCGCCGAACCATGCTCGAAGTCGGCCATAGGGTGCAGCTTAGTAAGTTAATTTAAAAGTGAATTCGCATGAAATTTCCTTACAGGACGATGGTATTTGATGGTTAAAGCAGAAGTTTCTGGTGGTATCAGATGAATCATATCAATTGGAAGTCAAGTTCTGCAGAGTTAGTGCTCTTCCCTTTTGGGAAGTTGATGGGAGTGGGACCGTCTCTAAGCGTAAACCAATGGAAGCTTACTTTACAGGTGCTAGGCATCGACTTTAGGAAATCAACGAGAGTGGGACCCACGATCGCCGCTAAGATCAGGCCCAATTTTACCCTCAGTGCAAGAGATAGACTTCCGCATTTGGTCCTCACAGCAGACGACCTCTGTTCCTATAAATATCTTGGCGAAAACCCCCCAGAATTAGAAAAGATTCCATAATCGTTTTCCTTTCTGTAACCCATACACGCCACAATGACGGCATCGAGCACTACCCACCCTTAAACTCGAGCATTGCATGCCGACGACCCGCTCAACCTCGTAACTGACGTTGCACCTCCTATTCACTTATCCACAACCTTCAGGTTCCCCAGCGACCCCAACGACCTGCTTCCTTCCATGGATCTTATTGTATGTGATTTTTTCCCCGGCTTTATATGCACGGGGTCTCGACAAGCTGGATCAACGCTACTTCTATGACGAGTTCGACGGGAAGAGTTATGTCTACTCCTCGAGAATCTGCACCGAATGCCATTCGGTTTGAATCTGTCCTTTCGTTGCTTATTGGCGGGCATACCGTGAGCTATTCTACTGGCTTAGCCGCTCTGCACGCTGCATTGGTACTCCTCAACCCCCGCCGCATCTCGATCGGTGAAGGTTACCACGGCAGTCATGAGGTTATCAGTGTTATCCCCCACCTATCAAGGCTCCAAAAGCTTGATCTCAACTGCCCGCGGAGAGCCTCGAGGAAGGAGATGTGATCTTGCTCGAAACCCCTGTTAATCCTCTAGGTACAGCCTTCAGCATTGAGCAATTTGTCCAGAAGGCTCATTCGAGAGGCGCTTATCTCATGGTGGATAGTACTTTTGCACTTCTAGGTCTGCAAGGCCCCTTAAGTGGGGCACTGATTCTGTGGTGCATTCTGAATCTAAATATTTTGGCTGCCACAGCGACCTGCCCTGTGATGTTCTTGCGACAAAGCGCCAGGACTGGAGAAAGAAACTCTTTGAGGACAGACCTGCTTTTGGAAGTGTCATCGGCAATCTGGGGACCTGGCTTGGGCTTCGAAGTCTGCGAACACTGGATGTCCGTGTGGAATGCGTCAGCAAAAGCTCCGAAAGGTTGATCTCATGGCCCCATCAAGGCTTGAGTGCGCAGGCTCCAGCTCCAGATAGCGAAGGACACACCTTACAAATTGTTCTCCAAAAAATATACCATGCCAGCTTGCAGGACGAGCTTGGCTACGGGAACAGATGCCTAATGGCTTCGGCCCGGTGTTTTCAATTGTTTTGCAGAGTGAGGATCTCGCACGAGGCTTGCCAAGCAAGCTGCATCTTTTCCAGCACGCAACCAGGCTTGGTGATGTTGAATCCTTGATCGAATGGAGAGCGTTGTCAGATTCTAGAGTGGATCGGATGCTGTTGAGAATAAGCGTTAGGTTAGAGAATTGGGAGGGCTCGAAGAACGATCTATTCCAAACGTTCAACTCCCTTGTGTTGCAAGCCTAACTTACTACGATTCTATTTCTTCTACTGTTCATATTGGTATATAACTGTATTCTTGCAGTGCTCTTCAGCCCTTCCGGATTGTATTGGTGAGATCGTATTCAAGAATACTTAGAATCGATCTGTAGCCCAACAACTTGATGCATTACCAACTGGTTTGAGCTCGCTCCTCAGCTTTGTAGATAGACTATTCTTGCATCTTTTAAACGCCAGGAGCATAGCGCACAGAGCTCTCGCGCTCCGCATATACAGTTTATTGTTTGCCAGGAAAAACCACGGCCTCGAGGTAAGCTGTCTTATATCTTTCAATGGATAAAAAGAGAGAAGATTCTCTAGTTCTTAAAATCTATTTATTTGCCTTTCTTTTATTTCCTTTTCCGGACCACTTCGCGCTTCTTGTAACATGCAGTATGAATCACCTTGCAAAATGCTAGCAGTAGGATACCGGCGTCTCATGTGACCTCGAACCATGTGGCACCGTGTCCTTACTAGAAAAGGCTAGCGGGCCGTCGAAGATTGCCGCGATAACGTCACATGTTAACTCGGAGTTTAATCCAACATCAAGTGGATGAATGAATCACTTACGCACTGATCCGTCTCTTATGTGCCCTGTTTCTGACTCACCTTCGAGACCATCCCCTAACCTTATTCCCACCATGAACCCTACTAGCCTTAGCTGGCACTAGCCTCTCAATGGAGTCTTCACCACCTTACTCACAGGCTACGCTTCGACTTACTATTCCTCGTCATTGAAATGCACAATGTACGACCCTTGCTATACATGCCGGCGCCGGCGAGTCCAGTGTGATCAATCTGAAGCCCCTTGCAAGAAATGCCAAAAAGCGGGATTGGAATGCTTCGGCAAGAGGCCCCTTAGATGGGTCAAAGGTGTAGCTATTCGAGGGAAGCTGCAGGGCCTGACGGTTAAGGATGCGTCGGCCAGTTCCGCGACCTTGGCAACATTGAATCGAGCGCCAAGGAAGAAGAGTAGTACACAGACAACTTCGTCTAATTCGACTAATAATGACCATAACGGTGAGGCGTCCATAGATGTGCATATATATGGCCGTTTCCCGTGCGGTCGTAGACTACGGGGTTTACCTCCTCGGAACCTTACTGACGTGAAGACTAATTAAGATCCTGTGTATCCTCCAGTTGATACCGAAAATAGACTGTATCTTTCGTTTCCTTTAGAGGCTGGTCCCATCTCGAACCTGGACCCGACGTCCAGATATTACCTCGACTATTGTGAGTACTCTGCTTACTGTCCACACATCCGAGTGAGTTGAGGATCCTAACAACACGTTACAGATAATGAACAGATATGCAAGCTCTTCATTGTATATGACAGCGACGAAAACCCCTTCAGGAGGTTAATATCTCTGTCTCTAGACAATTCAGTGCTGCTGAAGGCTGTTCTTGCGCTTGCGGCACGGCACAGAGCCAATTCGGGATGCTCATTTTACAACCCTGGAACAATGGCATCTACTGATCTAATCAGCGTTCATAGAGATGCACTTTCCTTCAAGCACCAAGCTATACAAGGATTAACACGTGTCGTGCACGATCCGACTCTGTCCGGGCGGGACACCACAGTGGCTTCTATTTTCCTTCTCATATTCTTGGATCTCCTCGAGTCCGGAAGTGACAAATGGAACTTCCATTTGGAAGGCGCTAAGAAGCTGATCACTCACGGTCAACTGCAACTCGAGGTACAGCATGGAACTACACAAGATCCGGGACGGACGGTCCAGGAGATAAGGAAGTTTATCATCAGACAGATTCATTTGTATGTGTACTCATCCATGGACAAGCAAGTCTGTATACGACTTGACTAAGTATTTCTGTATTTGCAGGATTGAGACCCTTGGGGCAACGTTTGTCCGCCCCAAATTACTGTCTGGTTCCACCTCGCTGGACCAATCAAACGCCATGCTTGATGAAACTGTCGAACAGTCTTTTCTTGGATGTCCCGAATACCTTTTGCATGCTATCCAGTGCCTCTCAGCCTACAGGGATACAATTGCTGAGCTACAGCCACAGAACGACACAACCGTCAACACACATATACAGGATATAACCAGTGTCCTCCAGCTAATACAGGACTTCGACTGTTACTCATGGGCCTCCAGTTTACCGGAATCACACAAGTCCCCATCGCGAGACATGGGAAACCTTTGCATGTTGTCGCAGTCATACAAACTAGGCGCTCTCATATATGCTCAGTGTGTATTGGATGCTCTATTGAAAGTGACTACACCGCAAGACGAGCTAGTCTCTGAATTAATCGGTGTCATAAATACAGTGATGGGTGATAGATGTTTGTTCAAATGCATCCTCTGGCCTATCTTCGTTGCTGGGTTAGAGTGTCGGTCGCAAGTGCAGAGGGACTTTTTGATGAATTCCTTGGAAAATTTCTGGACGGATACAAATTGTTTGAACGCGGTCAATGCAGCCAAAGCCTTACATTCCTATTGGCAGAAAACAGACCAGCAGGGGCTATCGTCGACACAATGGATATTTGACATCGGAGACTTAGACCATGACTGGCTTTTTATATAGAGGTAGTCGGACTGTTGAGACACTTCGGCTAAAGGTCATTCTACAGAGTGGCCATTTCTCAAACCTATTCGGGCTTGCGAGCTCTCAGAACAATATATGCGGTGGCTACTGAGCCATCATTATTGCTCGTCACAAAGGCACGCAATAGCACAAACTCCAGCCAAATTGCTACTGAGGTGGCGCCTTGAGGCTATCGCTCACTTACTTTGCGAGGCGCCGAACCCCACGGAATATTGAGTCTGAAAATGCAAGGAAATCTCTGAGGGCAAGAATGATGAGAATGCTTGATATTCCTATCTGAGGATCTAGCTGAGAAGAAGACTAACGTTTTCAACCACCAAGCGGTCCAATTTCTCCACGCCCCCCATTTAATCTAAATACTAGTCTTTCAACGCGTCATTTCTTCACCAGTATCATTCAGAATGCCTCTTTCTCAGGAGAATCGGGTTCAGATGGCACTATCTGCCTCTATTATGAAAAAAATTCGATCAAAAACACGAGCTGCTGAGATATTTTGCGTACCTAAAACAACTCTGCTTAGAAGTCTTAAAGGAATCAAAGCATGGCCGGAGACACGCGCCAATGGGCTTAAATTACATTCTATTGAGGAAGAAGTGCTTCTAAAGCGGTTATTAGAAGCAGATAAACGAGGATTTCCAATTCGACCGGAGTTTCTACGTGGAATGGCTCAGATATTACTTCGTGAGTGTTTACAAGATCACACCGCAAGTCTAGGTATTAATTGGGCTTATAAATTTACTAACGCTATCCTAAAATACGTACAAGATATACAAGGCGAATGACATATCAACGTGCTAGGCAGGAGGATCCGAAGGTTATAATATCTTAATTTCAGACTGTATATGCAGCTATTCAAGAACACAGTATTCATAAAAATGATATCTAGAATTTCATTGAAACAAACTTTACAATAAGACTCTGCTCTACTTCTAAAGTTGTTACTGCAGTTGATCGCAGTGAGCGGCCACGCAGAGTTATTCAGGGTAACCGAGAATGGGTTACTATTATTGAAACAGTCAGTTCACAAGGCATACATATCCCACCGATTATTATACTTAAAGCAAGCTATCAACAAGCTGTCTGGTTCCAGTAACCTAAGCTAGCTAAAGACTGGTGAATTGCAACTAGCCAGAATGGCTGGACGACTGATAAAATAGGTCTTCGCTTGCTAAAAGATGTTTTTGAACCGTTTTCTAAGCGCTATATGACTGGTGCTAAGCGGTTACTTATTTTAGATGGACATAGCAGCCATCTAACTACTGACTTCGATGAGTTCTGCAAGCAGAATGCAATTATTTGTCTCTGCATGCCTGCACATGCTTCATCTTCAACCGCTTGATGTTAGTGTTTTTGGCCCGCTTAAACGCGCGTACGGAAAGCTTCTGGGAAAACGTATGGTTGCCGGCAACAATCATATTGATAAAAGACTTTTTATCTCTTTATCCAGACGCGCGAGCTGAAGTATTTACTTTAGCAGATATCTGCAATGGTTTCGCAGGAGCAGGTCTTAAGCCATTTGATCAAGAGCGAGTCCTTTCTAAGCTTACATTTCAACTACGTACACCAACACCACCACTAGTTGAAGGCTCAATTTCTTCTGCTTTTCAAACTCCTCAAAATACTCGCCAGCTAGATCGCAAGACTTGCAGCCTGCAAAATAGTCTTAATGGCAAAAGGAGGCTTTCTAGCAGTCCAATTGCTCATATTCAACATCTTGAAAAGACTGCGCAAATAGCAATGAATACCAACCTTCTTTTACAGCAAGAAATCAAAGCTTTACGAGCCGAGAATGAGTGAAAAGTTAAGAAAAATGCAAGACGACGTGCTATACTTGGAAATAATACTCTTTTATCTGTACAGGAAGGCCAAAATCGTGTTTAGCAGCTTGATATATTATTTAATAAGCAGCCTGATGGACCTACCCCAGCACCTCGCCGACGAGCTCCACGACGCTGCAGTGGCTGTGGGACAGTTAGACATACTATAAGGAATTACCCTAGTAAATAGCTTTATATTTCAGTAGGAGTTAGGTAGATTAAAATTAATTTTATGGTTAAAATCTTTAAATTTCTTAGATTACGCGGAGAAATTGGACCGCTCGGTGGTTGAAACCGTTAAATACTCTGTGGGATGCTAAGCGAGGACCACCTGACATATGGGAAGCCTTATATGTCAACAAGATCTCCATACAACCAACCAACAGAGGGGTCTAGAAAACCGTTATTGAGCCACATGAGCCTAGTTCTCAAGGAAAATACTCGCCAAGACTGTGAAATCAGGGGTGACAGTGGCTTACCTCCTTACCTGCCTATTAACCCATGACTAGTCCGAGCACGAATCAGCGATTGAAGAGGTGACGAGGTTCAGTATTTGCCCTCTTCCATGGAGGTCTTTGCATGAGGCTTTGTCCCATAGGTGAACATAGAAATCATCTTTTGTTCTTTACTGCTGTGCTATGTAATAGATAAAGATGATTAGCTTTTCTTTGTGCCTGATAATGACTACAACACTGAGTACCATCCACAATCAATTAACACCCGTACTGAAGACTTCTGGGGAAAATAATCCGAGTACTTTACTGCGTAAATATCTATCAAGACAGTGAATCAGTCATGGACAAGACAGCATCTCAGCCGCTATCCTAACACTATGCCATAGCCCTCCAATGTCACGGAAACGTAAGTCAGATAGGCTTCCGATCTCCACAACAAATGTACTCTTCATTGGGAGAACGAATGATAATAAGGCTACTTCGGTCTCATTAGCTCTCTGCTTCAGTGCTAATAGACCCCGTCTCTGCCGTTCTTAGAGTTTGTTTATGATGTTATAAAGTGCTATCTGCCTTTTACCTTGTTGGAACTTTGAGAGTTAGATATATGGTTTGCCGTGTGTTTCGACCTGGCCATATATGGGGTCATATTGGATGGGCAATAGGTAAGGTGGAAGGTAATTCTCACTAGGTACTAAGGCAATCTGAGAAATACTGAGCGGCACTGACAATGATTGGCTGCCGTGCGATTGGAAAGTCAAACCGATCTTTCCCCCACAAAGTGGATCCGCCGCATATCATGAACCACCCCCCAAACTACCCGCAAGGAATGCGGATGCTTTTAACCCTTCGCCCTTGCTCCCTACTGAGATTTTGAGGAGCATAGCGCCATCTGGCGGTGTTACCCCATACCTTGGCGGCTCCCACCAAGGAAAAGTTTTAACCCGAGTCCTGGCCATCCTTTGATTCTTGAGCATGTTCTGACATCCATTCTATAATCCCCTATAGGTATGATTGCTAGAAAATCCCATGCAATTTCCTCGAGCGAGACCACCACAGGTTGACTGAGCAAGCGGAGTCTACATTCCGACATGAAGATGTTGACCGTTGGGCGAGGAGTGTTCGGCACGTCCACGGCATATCATCTCTCGCAGCGGATGTACTCCATCAGTATTTAATCTTCGATCATTCTCTTGACGCAGTCTCGACGAATATCAGTAAGACTATCAGCAGCGACAACACTGGTCGGCCCCCTTTACGCCGCCGCGATGGGTGTTGCCGCTCTATGTCAGCTTGGTAGGTAGACGGAGGGGTGCATTTCACTGTCTCTATCATGTCACGGAGCGGATATACGCCGCATGCCGTGGATTGTTCTTCCCGAGCCATCCGAGAGACCCTTTTGCGACGCCCCGTCCCTGAGCCATCAACGATCTCCGTGGTTGAAGCACGTGCCTACCAAACTTCTTCCGGACCGGAAGTCAAACCCCGCATGGCACTAAGCTCCATTGGGTTAAGAATAGTATAACCAACCTCAGGCGCGATGATTGGTTGTTGATTCACGTTATCAGCCCCCCGTCTGACTGACGATCTCTGTCAAAAGCTCCACTTCGTCGTCCCTCCTTCCTCCCCTCCCTCCAAAAAGTCAACCTAAGTCTATCCTCCACACATTCTAGAACGGGTCCATAAATGCATTGACGGAAGATATACATGCCATGTCGGCGTCAATCACCCGTACAAGAACAGGGTGCTGGTCCTGTCGCTCGCGAAGAGTCAAATGCGACGGTAAGGGTCAACTGAGAATCGCCGCTTACTCCCACTGACTAATGTCTGATCTGTCTGTAGAAGCACGCCCTGCTTGCTCTCGTTGTGTCAGGTCCTCTGTTCTCTGCGATTACGGCGTTCGTCTAACGTGGCATGAAGAATCATTATCCAAGGGTGTTTGTCACGGTCGAGCGGGAGTATGGTCGAAGAAGGGCAACGGGCGCAGCTCACGAGAACGAGGACAATGCCGGCCGTCGTACACGTTACCGTTACCGCCAACATCCCAAAATAACAATGCGGTTCAGAAGACGCGGTACGGAAGACAGCCGAAGATACCAATTATGTTCTTGAATACGACCATGCGGGATCTGGACTTATATTTCGAGTTTGAACGAATGGATAAAACAGGCAAAGGTCAAGAAGGGGCGGTCACCTTAACTTGCTTGGCATCTGATAATTCTATCACTGATGAGCTTTGGGGCCGAGTAATGTCGCCCACCTTGGTGCGCCCGTCTACTGGTCCAGCCACGTTCCTGACTTTAGAGTACGACACGGCTCTTATGTCCTACTATGAGACAGTAATCTGCAGTTCGTCAACCTTGCTGGATGATGCTAGGCACAACCCGTATCGGCATGTGATTCTTCCCATGGCTATGGCATCTGAGGGCCTGTACCACGCGACCTTGGCAGTGTCTGCCCAAACACTCCGTCTATCTGAGCCCAAATATGGCGTCGCAGCCCTCAAACACGGTCAGAAGGCTATCCAGGCGTTGATCGGAATCTTGAAACGAGGCATAGAGAGCGATGCCGACATGGACGAGCTTCTTGGTCTGGCATTAATGTTGTGCTGGTACGAGATCACTGACGGGTGTCGGCCTTCCTGGGTGACGCACCTCAACGGCATCCACGCTATCAGTGCTCGGTGTCACAAGTCGCCGACATTTACGCACGACTCCTCGCATAGCAGTAATCTTCGCCAGTTTTTCAACCGTTACTTTGCGTTTCATCTGGTTCTCGCTCGAACCGCTTTCCGGGTCGATCTTGATGCTGACGTGGTGTCCGGCAAATACACCATGTTCAAACCGCCCGATTCCCCCACGCATCTCGTGAGGAAGATATACGAGCCATCCCTAAATAGTGCATTGGTTCGCGGAAGCGGGGGTTCAAGGCAATCTAACAGCGCAGGTCTAGAAAATCTCGAAGAGCTAGCGGCTACCTCCACAAATTTCCTCGCACTCACCATGCCACTAGAAGAACTAGATGAGATCGACCCCTGCATGGGGTTTAGCAACTCGTTACTTCTGCTGATAAACGAAATTGCCGATCTGGCCTGGCGAAGTCCACCGAAATGCATGGATGCCAATACGATATCTCTCCGAGTGAAGGCCTTCCATCTCAAAGAGTCACTGGAGAAATTGCGCCAGAGACCTCCAAAGCAGCTGGTGCCAGCCAACATCATGAATGACTGTCCAGATAGAGATCTTGCGACGGAATTCATGATTATCGCCGAAGCAAACCGCCTAGGTGCACTCCTATTTCTGCATGAGATATGCTCAAATAGGTTTAGGTTCGAGGGCTCGTATCATTCCTCCGAGGTATATGATGACTACGATCAAAACACTCTTCTCCCCCGGTTCCCGGATGAAGACAAACTCACCTATATTCGCGCGATCCTAGACCTGATTGGACACAATCTCCCATGGATTATCCGCACCGCAGCACTGCCACTTTGGCCTCTGTTTCTAGCTGGCTGTTGTTCCGTAACCGAGGAGGATCGAATGACTGTCATGGTCATCTTTGAGGAATCCGAGCAGTTGAAGAGGTTTGGGGTATGTTATGTGAAAATGACTGGTTAGTTACTTACGACTGACTCGCATCCGCAGAATATAAGACCCGCACGGGAAGTTGTGGAGATGGTTTGGCGCCAACATGACCTCGGCGTTCAGGATGATAGAAAGAGACGTCGGGCTGCAGCTGTTGCTACTGGTCGCCCGGTTGAGAAAAATGCCCAATCTGAGAGGTTCATCTGGGAGCGAGCGATGAAGATGCTCGGCGGATGGAAGCTCAGCCTGACATGAACACGTGGGTTGACCGTTCTTTGGATCAGCTACTGCAATACGAACAAAAGACAAATGTACATACATAGCATCATGGACATAAGACGGCAAACTATGCCGAACCAATACACATAAGTACAGCACCTCTTAAGTCTTATCCTCAACTCTAGCGTGCATACGATATAGCCCCCTATGAATCGCCGATGGCAATCAATCGCGCGTATGTATATGCTTGCATTCGATAATAGACTTTGTGGTCACGGCCCGAACCTTATAGTGAACCGTTGATGTGGACCGACCCGCTTAAGACCCGCTTGCCACATCGAACTAATGGTGGATCAGGAATATAAGTAACATAAGTATAGTGTTCGTCTTACGAAATCCATACCATTTGCTACGCCTTCTGTACCCCAAGAGGAATAAAGAGAATCCGCATATTCCCCCAGATACTCACATACCACTCACCCCCAATGGCGCAAACTTCCTCATAACCCCCGTCAACACATAATACTCACTACTCACATTCGGACTAATAGCCTGATCCCCATACATATTACTCCAAGCCGTCCACCCAATCCACACATCCGAATTCTGCTCAAAGAATCCCAGAACCTCCCCCAAGCTCTTCGCACAAGCATCATTCGGTCCACCCCCGATTTCAGTCAACATAGCCGTAGCACCACGACCCCGAAGAGTCTCCGTAACAGTTTTAAAGGGAAGATAAAACAGACCCCAAGAAAGACAGTCATTTGTCCTGCCATTCGGAATATCGAAGTGCTGATGGAGGTCGAAGATGATTTGGCCTTTGGGAGCTGTCTCGAGGAGCGGGAGGAGGGCGAGCGCGGACCGGAGCTCCCAGGTCGTTACTGTTGCTGCGTAGGGCCCCGCTACTAGAATCCGGTGAGATGGGGCCTGACTCAGGATGGCCTTGATGGCTCTTTTCATTGTGGAGGCCCATTTTAGGGCGCTGAGGCCCCATGCTGATGGGTTGTGTTAGTCGGGGGAGGTAAGGTAAGGATCAGGTTTTGCTTACACTCGTTCATTAGCTGAAGATTATGTTCGGGTTATGTTTGTAATGTGCTGCGAGCTTGGTTCATAGATCGATGAAGTGGTGATCTGTTACTTTTTGGGGTGCGCCGGGGAGATTGAGTAGAGATTGGCCGATCGCCGCGCAGTAGTAGCGGGCGTAGTTATGTTAAGGTATAATAAAACAATCAATGTAAAGGGGTATAAGGGTGGCGTAATGCAGTGGAGTGGGTACTTACTATGTCCAGAATAACGGTACTTCCATTCCCCGTGATGAAATCGACGAGATTATCGAGTCCCGCCAATGTCGTTTCGTTCAGCGGGCCATTGAGTCCAGTTTGGATGTGGCCCCATGCGACAGAGAGGAGGACGAGATTGAACCTAAGTTCTCGCCATGCAATGTATAGCTCTAGAGGGTCAGGATAGGGGTAGCTGGTTTGCTCGCCGCCGCAGGAGGTCGAGGTGAACTCGGTATATGCGGTTCCGAGCAGGCTTGCATCGGCTGCGAGGCCGATTAGGTTGACTCTATCCTCATGACGGTCACATTATGTCTGGTTGTACTAATTTAGGGCTAGGCTTACGCTTACCCTGCCAACTCAAGTGCATCGGCAGCCTTGAGGCTAAGGAAGGCCAAGGCCGTCAGTGATATGATTAGTTTCATTGTACCAAGAAAGACTCTGCGGCGTTTGTTACTTGGGTTTTGTCTGTTACTGGTCCTGAAGAGTCCTGTCCGATATATACATAAGGATCAGGTCGTAGAGCCAAGGTCAGCGCCGCAGAAGAAATGAATCAATGCAACGTTCGCGTACATGTGCTAAGAGATGGGAGAATCCGTTGTGTAAGTCAATGACACCTTGCAGTTACTATTGCCGATCAATCCGTTAATCGGACACTATCGTACTAGACCAGTGGGCCATTACAGTCTCCGTGGCAGAACCAATTGTTGCCGGACAGCCGAGCAATTGGGGTTGCGACGACAGCACTTTGACACAAAACACTCCTACAGTACAATCACCAAATACATACAGCAAAGCTCTTGCATAGGCGCGGAGATTCCTCAGCTACAAATACTTTGTCTCATCAAAATCATTGAACATCCAGTGCTCAGACGTCTTGGCACGTTCCTCATCAGTTTCGGCCGCCTCAAGTGCAATAGCCTTCAATCTCATTTCACGTTGCTTGGCCTCATTATACTGATCCGAAGGCAACCATCCCTCTGACCCTACACCAACATAATTCCGGCACACTTCTAGTTGCTCATCTGCCTCAATTTGTTCAGCGCTGAGATTAAAAACGTCGCTCGCTTCATCGCTTGAGTAGGCTAGTGGGCAGTGGTGTTCAACACCGGTACTGGTACTGGGCGACGGGTTTAATAGTTTACTCCAGTTCTGGACCAAGTAAATCAAATCAGCTTTGAGTGAGACATTGTCGCCTTCCCATGGCTCGCTTGCGCGGGAAAAGAGTTTGCGTCTTAGAATGCTTAAATTATGCGTCAATGCGATACTATGCATTGGGTTCATGGTTCTGGTATACATAACGTAAGCGTAGTGGATATGACGCCTTCGAAGAATCTCGAGCTGCTCAGAACGGTCGCTCTCGCTGAGTTCATCGAAGTTGTCTGGCAGTCTAGGAGTGGCCAACGATTCGGAAATGTCGTCCCCGTAGTTCTGTATGCTGTTTGGAATCCCGCATTGTAAGAAAAGTGGGAGAATAGCGCAATGTTGCCAATCAATCAACCCGGTGATCTGAAGATCTTCAGAAACCATAATATTATGTGGCTGCAGGTCGGGATGTCTTAATGTGGGCCATGGAAGGATTGGATTGTCCTTCGGAACGAGATAAGACGAAACACGCAGATACTCTTCCAGACTCTTCATGTGATCCAGGTGGGACTGTTCCTGGTAGCCAAATAGCTCTCTATAAATAGGCTGGAGAGGTTGCAATGGTCTCCCAAACCTTGTCAAATAGGCAAGCTCCTTCTTAGCACCCGCGGCCAAAACTGCTTCTGGCGTTGTATCTACAACCTGTCAGTGAATGTTGTCACACAGTGTGAGGGTTCAACAATAGGGTCCTTAGTATAAAAGGTAACGTACATGGTCCACGATCCACCTGGAGTTCACGTCTTCTCCCAAACCACATTCGTAACGTAGTATCTGGACCAATACAGAATCGGCCATTGCTCGGCGGGTCCATAATAGGCACGGGCGCTTTATCAGATTTGGGGCGCAAATCGTCCGTATAGTAGAGACTCCCACTGGCAGGAAACCGGAGCGAAAATAGGCGAGCCTCGAGCTCGACAATATTGCTGATAATCTTGGAACAGGCTTTCTCGGATAAATCGAACCACAAGTCACCTAAGTCCCGTCCACGGATATACTCCATGAAGATGTATTCAGTGCCAGCCGCGTTGTCCGAGGTAGCCGAGTAGCCATACACCTTTGGGACGGGAATACCATGCAAATGGAGATAGTCCAAGGTTGCAACTTCACTGGCTACCACAAGGGATTTTGGCTCAGTGATTGGATACGGAATACGGGCAATTAGTTGAGAGCCATTGGCCATAGTGACCAGGAATGTCCGATTGAACCCCCCTTCAGCAAGCTTTTCAAACCGAGCGATATCTTCTACCTTTTGGTCGATCGCCTGTGCGGCCAGGCGTTTCAGTTCCGGTACATTAAATACTCGTCGCCGCTCGGAGAGCTTCCAAGACTCATTGTAACTTTTGGTCATTTGTTGGTCAGACGATCAGACCTAGTATACATCTTTCGGCAAATTGTAGGATTTACAAACATCCATCTTCCAGACGTATACTCAAATAGCTCAGAGCTTTCCATCGATTGGCGAGGGGAAGCATGAGATGTGGTAAAGGTTCGTTTTGTGAAATTTTTAGACAAGGGTGGGGCTGTCAATCTTGACAGTAATGAAAAGCGATATTTATGTGTCAGCCGCAACGAAGCATTCATCTTAACTAGCATTTCAGATGCCATTGGGATTGAAGAAGTTGGCCATGAATTGGGGTCGGGGTAGTGGTAATGTTGATGTTGTTACACATTCCACCCGATCACGCTAGCCTCAATAGGAAGGTAATGTGACCCAGCGTCATCTGCGCCGACCGGGGCACGGTCGGACATGTGACATATCTATAGTACCAACATATGAATACTTACACACTACACGAGAAACAGGATAGAAGAGGATGGCACCCTCTTCTATCTATAGGTAGCCAAAGCAGGTTCTCACCCTTTAGAAAACCAGGCCAGGGTAGCGCCAGGAGCTTCTTCCACTCTTTTCCAGCATATATTGTTCAGATTTGTTGTTTCAAGCATGTATTTAGCTAGTTCCTAGTGAGATTTTGTTTAGATAGCACGTCCAGTTGCCCCTTGGGAGGCCGCGGATCACGTGGCCGCGTGATCCGCCGAGTGACGTTAAATAGTAACCTACCTACCTACCTACCTACTACACGAGAAACAGGGTACATCGATGAAGAATAATAGAGCTAAAGAAGGATGCAGAGGGGATGCGAAATACTTTTATGTGCTATGTTTCTGCCAGAACCGGGTAACGCCTATGTTGCGTACCATAGTATTCCCATATATATAGATCAAGAAATCAATACGTCAACACAACTGCAATAACACAAAAGCTAAGCATATCATCTTGAAAAGATTAAACCAAGCAAAACCAAATCCATTTAGACAGAATAAGTCGCCTCAACCCTCTCTTCCTCCCTCTCCAAGAACGCACTGAACGTACCCAAAGGCAATCCCCAAGCCCTCACCTTCTCCAGATCTAGGAATTGTGCCATATCACGCGCCAACAATTGACCGCCAACAAACGGGTTCTGCGTAGCCTGCTTTTCAACCTCCTCCTCCGACAAGAAAACAGCTTTGAGGTCCCTTCCCGTCGCACGAGACAAAGCCTCAACCACCTCCTCTACTCGCATAAACTCCGAACCGATCTCGATCTCCTCCTGGTCAAATCTAACCGGATCCAAAAGTGCTGCGGCTGCAAAGGCCCCAATATCTCTAGGATCAACCATAGGGATCTTCGTCTCGGGTAGTAGGGCCGTAGTCCAGACACCGGTCTCAACAAAACCGGGATACATTTTAACGAAGGGTTGTAGGTAGTTCGACATGAAATTTCCGGGACGGAGAATAGTCCAGTGCCCGAAGCCGTATGTTTTGACTTTATTTTCGGTGGATTGTTTGTTGAGAACCATTTTTACGGCGGAATTGGCTGGGTTCCAGTGCTTTAGTCGTTCGGGTGCGTTCACGGAGATGCCGCTGGAGTAGATGACATGTTTTATTCCTTCTTCTTTGGCGGCGGATAGGATGTTCATGACTTGTTTTAGCTCGTGGTCGGGGTTGGCTAAGTCAGGTATCAAGTTGAGGAAGAGTCCTGTGCAGCCCTTCATGCTTTGTTTGAGGATGTCTTTGTCGTCGAAGTTGGCTTTGGTGATGGATACTCCGCGAGACAGGAGGGCTTGAGCTGCTGGGGTTTCCAGGTTTCGTGTGATGGCGTGGACCTTTGCGCCATTTTTGAGGAGATGGTTGATGGTGGCGCCGCCTTGTGTACCGGTTGCACCGCAGACGAAGAAAGTAGAGGAAGCCATGTTGATTCAGAGTAAGTTTTCGATCGTATTGTAAGGCTTTTTGGAAGGTGAGAAGGCGAAGAAGAGAAAATAAAGTTGAAAAGAGCGAGCTAATATTATATGTTATGGACCGATTCGAACAGCTTTATATGTTGCTCGTCGTGAACAACGATAACATATAAGTATACGCAATAGCGGAGTTCCACCGATTCCGCAACCCTAATCTACCCCCACCGTCCTTCATTGGTCGATCCCATAACTAGCTAGCGTGCGGAATTCCGCCAGCAGCCCCACACAGCCCGCCGCTAAAGCAAGATGCCTCCATGCGAAGAAAATCCACGTTCACGTTTCCTTTCCTACCATGACCGTCAGCAACCCGCACAGCAAAAACAAATTCCAGCCACGATGAAGCCCTCATTGGCGGAGAGAGGAAGCGCCCCTCTACGGCGTAAGTCATGCGAAGCATGCAAGACCGCCAAACGACGTTGCGATCTCGCTTTCCCGGCATGCTCCCGTTGCGCTAGCAGAAACATGCCGTGCATGTACCCGGGAAAACAGCCCACAATTCCGCAAGAGCTAATTGCCGAGGCGTTTGCATGCATCGATTCGACCGAGGAGCCGCTGTTCGATGAGCCGCTGTTTCTACTATCTAATGCGGGTGCCCTGTGCATGACTGATTTCAAATTGCCTCATTTACCCGACCCACCCGTTTCTTCAGATGTGGCATTCCTGCAGGATGTTTTCGATCCGCAGTGGGATTATATTGATTCCATACCTCAATGCTTGTTATCAGAACCCCCCGGTGGTGATATAATACTACGAGCAAGCCATTCAATGACCGCTCCTCGAACAAGGCCGCCGATGCCCCTATCCGTCATTATAGCATCCCGACTACAATTTGCCATCGATGTTCTCAAGGATGTACCTAAGATCATGGTCCTGGAGAATCAAACACCATGGTGTCATAAACATTTATACAGAGACAATATGCCGAGATTTATGAAAGGTGACTTCCTGAATATAAAGGGCCTTTTCTTTTTTCTTTTTTCCATCTCCTTTTTATACTTTCTTTTTTCATCATTTATCTAATACCTTAAACAGAGGCCTACTCAAGCTGCGCCCTCCACATAACCAAAACACCCCTCAACACCCCAATAATCGACTCTCTCCTAAAAACCAATATTCAAACCCTCCTAACATCCCCAATCCCCACAAACCCCCAAGAAACCCTGGCCCACACCCACGCCCTTCTCCTTTACCAAATCATCCTCCTGATCACCAACGAACCCACCACTACCTTCTCCCTAATCCCACACCTCGAATCCTCAGCAATGACCCTCCTCTCCTGCATCTACTTCCCCTCTCCGACCTCCAAGCCAACCACCATCCTCCCCCCAAATCCTGAAGCAACCCACGACTTCTGGACCTCATGGATCTTCCAAGAATCCGCGCGACGGACCGTGCTCTTCGCCTTCTTCATCACGCAGCTGTACCGGCTAATTCATGGTGAGCATGATTTGACCTGTGACGGAAAGCTGGGGCTGGTGCACTCGTTTTATCTTTCGGCACATTTGTGGGAGGCGCGGGATGTGGCGGAGTTTGCGGCTGCGTGGGCGGAGAAGGATCATTTTGTTGTTGGGGAGTTGAATTTTGGGAGGGTGTTGGTGGATGCGAGGCCGTGTGATGTGGATGTTTTTGGGAGGATGTTGTTGGTTAGTTATATGGGGATTGAAGAGGCGAGGGCTTGGTTTTTGGCTAGGGGAAGTGCTTTATAGCTTTGGGGAGGGATCGGGAGAGTGGATGTGAATTACGATGGTCTTCGGTTTTACTCGACATAAATAATGAGCTTTCGGATGGATTGGAACTGTAATCTGATGCATTTGGATTGACTGTCTCGCTATTATTATCCCTATTCTAGTGAATATCAGGAGTCAAGGCAAGTACATGAGCAAACTATCATTACCTGAGACAACAAAAATTAGTACCATATGCGTGTAGGTTATCTCAGCCCACATCAATTTAATCTCTCCTGATGGGGCCAAGTACTCAGATGAGGCACCCTGTATGTATCCGAGCAGCTCAACCCATGCCTCCAAACGCGCCAGAAAACGTGGAGTCATTATGCTAACCCTCGCTTAACTATCAGAGATAAAACATTGAGTTCCTCAGTTTCTCGTGGACAAGAACGTCTTTATCTGTCGTTTGCATGGGGCATTGCCACTCGCAACCGACGAAGCTTCAGATGGGAGCTCGTAGAATCGACTCAGATATCATCGCGCCCGATCACAAACAAGATCCGCGTATCGAGCATGGCAACAGATCCTGACGCTCTTGGTAGCTCTTCCAACAAAGATAACTCAGATTCAGAGTCAAGCCATGTACGACCTCTGCAATATTCATGTATCGTGGTGGTAACTTGCCCTGGTACAGCTGACTGAAGACCTCGTTCAAAATCACAAAATAAAATGCATTTTGGGCAGTGCCCTGCAGAGCGGAACGCGGTTAGAGGAAGAAACTGAAGTAGTGAGGATCAGTGGTGCATCTATCGACCATTGTACCTGGTGGAGTGTTCCCATTCTTATCGGCCATCTACTCGTCAGTAGAGTAAAAATGGGTGTGATGCCACTTGCTGATGACGAGAATTGTTACTCTGGGAATTCTCTTCTCCTGCATGTTCTTTGGGTACACCTCCCGACATGCCTTGCAGATGAGAGGCCGTTCTTCCATGAGTACCTTCGAGTACTGATCGTCCGAGATGCCGTCGCGGTAAAAAGAATATTCTCAGGATATGATGTGTGCTTGCCCTACGACTTCCATAGATGAAAGTGTCGCTTCAACATGAGATCTAAGTTAACGATTTCTTCCTTCCGTCCGCGAGACTGGATCTGAATGATCGCTGGCCATTGTCCAAGTAATTTGTTGACGCTGGCAACCATCCCTGCCACGCTAGGTACAATAGGACGAGATCCTTGTGGTCACCGGGTAGGATGTGTGACATCCAAACTAACTACCATGGTCTTGTCCTCGTTGAATAATGCTGGACCGAAGATTCTCAACAGTTTGATTGGTTGCACCGAGTTTAAGGTTGAATTTCAAGGCAACGTTTCTCAGATACTGGTCCAAGCTTCTGGCATATTGATCCTCGGTTTGGGTACTCCTTGCCACCAGCTTAGAGCCAACATTGCAAATAGTCTGCAGCCCGTACTGGACATCGCACAGCCGTTTGATCTGCGGGTACAAAGGATGGTCTTTTGCTGGCAGAATGATGTAGAGGAGATCTAAACACTTAGCTGCGTCCCTGAGGGTATTAGCAAGGGCTGTAGTATCATCATCGTATACTTCCACTTTTCCCTGCTAGATATGGCGCTACCAGGACGTCCGTGTCAGTAAGGACAGCTTAGAGCTTATTCACAACAGTCGCCAGACTCTCCCGATTGGGAAATGCGTCTCGTATACCTTGGGCGGAAATAAGGAGATATGGCCACCTGCATAGCCGTTGGCCTGGAATACTAAACTTAGCATGGCGCATATTCCAGGAGCCAGGAGATTGCTGGGCTCTGACACCGTCATAGTATACGATGCTCGGCTGATCCAGGGCCCGACCCTCGACTGTAGTCAACTGCTTCGCGGCTGATATACCAAATTGAATCCACCATGTACGTTAACAATACCATTCCGCAAGCTCTTAGCAATGGTGATTCTTACCAAGATTGTATCTATTCCAGGATCCAAGCCAGCAGTATCTATGCCTCGTGTGGCAATTGACCTGGCATCCTGCAGCGGAAAGCGCACTAAGATTTTGATCATATCCTGCATCTGTGTAGGAGAGAGCTTTCCACGATGTATTTTCCCGGGAAGTACATCGAATACCTAGGCCAAAACATAGGTAGGTCGCATCCGTGACCCGATGTTAACGACAGGTAGGTCTGGATGCCCGTCCCGGATACTGTATGCTAAAGACCCAAGGTTAGTCGGGTGCTTGGCTCATCTACGTGCGCCGGAACAGACTTACTCTGTAGGAAGTATTCATACACTGTAATCCATCTTCCAGGCCCAGATGGTGGGGCTGGAGGTCCAGGCTTTCGGTCTTTCTTCTTCACGCCTTGAGAAGTAGACAGTGTTTGACTGGTTTCAACCCAGAACTTTACTTCCTTAGAGCTGGCACCAGGACATTTTATTTGAGGCTGTCTTTCCCGGGGGAAGTCAGTTCCATCACCGGGCCGCGCAAGGGAATGAATAATCTTGGGTTTGATGATGAGCTCGCCCCTTCGGTTTTTCCTGACAGCTAGGTGGATTGTGCGTCCCCTAAGGCCACTTAAGGATTCATTCAATCTCGTCGCGCTCCTCCCGTTCGTTGTTTGGTATCTCTTGATCAGATCACTGTGATGTCCGCTATCGTAAAAGGCCCCATGGCTGACGTCCATTTTCACCAAGGCTCTACCGGCCGCCAGCTTGACGCTCGAAAAAAAACCACGGATCACCGTCTGCCCACCAGCCAGAGAGGCCTTATATCATCATACTGGGTGAAGTTGGTCGACGTCTGATACTCGATCAGCTCGGGTATACGCAGAGTATCCGTGTGCAATATCCGAACTCTTTACTATACCGCGTTCTGTGGAGCTTCATCCTCCCCTTCATCTTGATACAGCACTCGTAAGGCCGTCTCTTGCCCATTATGAGACAAGATCTCTTTTGGTATGAGCGTTGATCTGAAATTTGACGATTTGGGCCAGCTTTTTTCCGGTGGTGGTGGGGCTCACATCAATGGCATATCTGCACAATACCAGCTTGAGATCTGGCATAATATGTATGTCGTTTGCCCATAGAACACACGGTTTTCTCTTATCCCGTACCCGGGGCGTCGAGGATAATCCGAGCTGAGTTGGAGCTTGCTGAAAGACAATGGATCTTCGGCCACGTCCTGGATTCCATCTCCAACTTTCCTTACGAAAGGATCTGGAGGAACACTACAATCTAGTGGTCTACGCGGGAGTACCGTGTCAGTACTGCGATTTCTTCTCGCGAAGGAGTCGGTGGACAAACAGGTAGATCGTGCTCCCTGAGCCTACTCGAGCCCAGTGAGACGTGTTTTCCCGAAAGCCTCGGAAGGGCATCTTCGGTACCAGAATTTGGGACAGTTGCTATTGATCTTAAGTGATCACAAGATGATATACCGAGAATTCTAATTGAGATAGGATGGAAGTAGAATGAAAAGAAAGAATGTGGGGTTGCCCAGATTACTTGGATTCTGGCTGGAGAACGCACAGTAAATTGTCTAGTCAGTTATACCACAAACAATGCGTCATGAGTAAATATATTTTCATGCGATTGTTGGGGCTAGTCAATGATCTGTTACACTGGGATGGCTTGGCCAATGGCCATTGGTTGATGACCGTCAAGTGAGGTGACTCCCCTCCGTAGAGACCCGATTGGCCTTCATGCTATGATTCGGGCTGATATGTTGTGTTGTATATTGTAATTCATAGATCCTTGTTAGTTTGACGGAGAAGAATGAGGAAAGGCAGTTTTTTATATACACCCTGAAGTCACCTGCCGAGATCAAAGCAACTAACCCCAGGTAAGACCCTACATGTGACGTCTTTCTTTGTTTTCTTTCAAGTTGAATATTTATATTCTTCGGTTTTCTTTCCGTTCGTTCTCAAGCCACTTGGCTGGGAAATACAGATGTGGATAGAGTATCCAATGGATAGGGGCTTATATTAGGAAATAACGTTTTTTGTAAATAAGCCCTCCTATTCCGGCGAATCCCAAAGCTCCATGTGACACAATGTAATATTTCAGGAAATGAGAGTATTCTCTGTGAAACCTGATTACTTACTAACATATCACTGAGGCCACATCAACAGTATCAAATGAAGTGTCTCTCAGGATAAAAAGTAATCAACAATCTACCACCGAGTTTCTCTTCTCCAGTCAGAGAAACATGGCACTCGACCAGATCGCAAGCTTTCTTGGGTTCCAACTTCTCCACTCGTTAAACCTTCTCATCTCTACCGTCGACGATGATCTCTTCGGCCATGCCAAGCATTTCCTCTGGAGGGCTCCCAACCATGAAGCAGGGATGCTCCCGTACGAGTCATTCTTTTCCGTAGACATGGTCAGCATAGTCATTAACAGTCTTGTAAGTTCACTTGATAGTGAACTGGGGAACTGCTAACCGTGACCCATGCACAAGATCGACTACTATCTCAGCCATGTGGTCTCTATCATGCTAATTCTTGAGAGTGAAAGAATACATGCCGCAAACCAAAGTACAGCAGACTTCAACGATAACATCCGCAATACTCCAACCACTCGCAGCTTAACCAGGACGACCTCATTTCTATATCAGACGGGCGGACTTCGAATGTTTCTGAATGGTCTTCAGGCAGGTATCGTGTACCGCATTGCCCACTTCCTCACCAAAAGTCTACTACAGATGGTGATCTTCCGGCATTATCTTTTAAAACCCATCGCAAATGTAATATCCACCGTTCTACTCGCGGAACTCCACATGGCCTGGACACACGCCACCATATCCGCAACTTCCTCAACAGGATCACTCATGAAGCTACGGCTCAGGCACAAAACATGGAAATCACTAGCCATTCCATCCCTTATCTACGCTGCGGCCCAAGGAATTCTAATTTACCTCCCCGAGGCCGCTGACTCTTCTTGGAATTTGCTTTTCAGGAGGACTGGTACAGAGGATGTGCCAGTCAATTATATCGCTTACTTCGAGGTATCCACAATGCTACCGACACTCATTATGCGCATGACCGTGATTCTTCCAGTGTCAATCGCCCTGGTCTTGATAGAGGCAAGCTTTCTCTCACAAACAGAAACGACCATCGTCCCTTCTACCAAGGGTCGCAGATCGAGGATGGCAACTTTGGTCTGGGGGAAGCTTCACAGAATCCAATCGGGGTTTAGTGGCGTGTTTGGGCTTGTGCGAGGGTCGACGTATTTCTGGCTCTGGGAACTGCACGTTAAAAGATGTCTACTGCAGGCGGCGGTTGATTTAGTGGTCATGTTCGTGGGTAGGGCGTTTGGAGGCTGAAAGTTTTTTCATTATCGAGGCTCTTCAGGTTGATTTCCAATTTCGAGGATGGGAAAGCCGCATCAGGAATGTAATAATAGCAAGAGGTATTATACACAAGTAGTTTATAGGGGCACATTTATGTCGACCCATACAATAATTTTGGTTGGGTCTGACCATTGGAAGACGAAGCTTCGTTCCTCTTCAAAGGGTGGGTCAGTTGCGATCCAAGGATGCAGATTTATTGGACGAAGCACAGCAAGACAAGAGGAAGAGGAAGAGAATGAAAGATGTAATTATTTAAGACACTCATGCTCTATACTATTTCTCACTCAAGGTCATTTATATGCATCAGGAACTTAGATATTGTATGTTGATCAAATGTCAGATATAGTCACAGCTTCGACCTTCCTATTGTTTTTAAGCATGTCTACCGAATCTTATCATATTTAGAAATTCACTACAGAGGCGCAGCCCTATCTGTGTAGTACACATTTAACATGTAGAAAAAGACTCTTCACATGGCTATAATTGGTTCTGAAGTACAAAGATACCGGATGAAATATCCAATATCTAATCATGCCTGTAAAACTAGGCTAGGATATGCAGGATAGTTTCTCAGACTAGATCATCCTGCCCTAATGGATTGGATTTGCCTTTCATCCCTATAAACAGAAAGCTGATTTCCAGTACTGTGCAGTTGATCATGATACATGCGACCGCCTTCAAGTTAGGCCTCCTAATGAGTTATTTGTTACGTACCAACATCTGCTGCTGGTTGTATAGGCAAGACACGTGATGCTGTCAATATCTCGTTGTTTTGACAGCACATCGTATACATCTTCATTGAGGCTTGCATTGAGATTCGTGAACACTCTCGTTCTCCTAAAGCCCTACTACGCCTGGTTCTCACAAGATCAGACATCCTCATCAGAAGATGCATACCACTGGGCCTCTTTTCATGTCATCAAAATACTTTGAAAAAAGCACGACATGACGCGAGATAAAAACTCTCTTCAACCGAAATGCATGATTACAAAAGGTAACCGTCCACCATACTCGGGCTTGCTTAAACACTTGCTGATTATAATCAACCAGTATCATTCAATCACCGCTTTTCACCTTTTGAGTTAGCCCGAACAAAACTCCATTTATGATCCATGCTGCAGTAATAGAAGGTATCTCTAGTGCCCTTTGGGCTCTAATCAGCAATGGAAGGGTGAAAGAATCCATTGAAAAGTTTGTGGAACTCCGTTATAGCGAAGTAGACATTTTCATTGCGGTCTGCGAGCACGCCTACACTGGGACTTACTCCACCCCCGAGTCGAACCTAAAGAAACTCTGCCCCTCTGGATAGCAGCACGGACCTCAAGGCCCAACCTCTCCGTATGGGGGGCGTAATATGGAGAATCATCCTCCGTTTCCTGCCCCTGTGCTGCGCCAGCTTCATACTATGGATACCGCGTTCGGTGCAGGAATTTTTCACCAATCCAGCCGTCATTCCCTTCCGGCTTGTTGCGGCGGGGCGACTCAATCTCGGCCCCCAGGCTCCTCAGCATCTCTGGGATACATTAAAGCGTATGTTATACGTGGGCGAAACAGCATCCGATGTCGCTAACCCAGACATCTTCTTTCACGCCGGGTTATAAGTGTTTGCCGATCATTAGTATTGTCCGAGACACTTTTTGTTAGTGCACCCTTTTCACCGGTAAAATGAGTTCTATGAGACTGTGTAATTTGTAGGATGGAGAGCCCAACCGACTCAAGTTGGATGAGGATCCAATGTCCACTCCTCCTTTAATATCTCAACCCCGTTATTGTCCGCTCTAATTAGCTTTTAACTTGGCCACTGCCCTGCTGTATCTGTTGATTCGGGGTCAGTCTCGACTGTGGTAGAGTCCTATAACCTAAATAGAAAGCCAGGTTCAGTCATGCTTTGTTTGAGCCAGATGTATAGTACTGAAGAACAGAGATCTTCCGTCTTCTTTTTCGCTTTCAGAGACATCTCAATCATAGTAGAATAAGTACCACAAATGAAGAGAGAGGAGCCAAATACGAGCTGAACAAAATTGCTTTGATAGGCAGAAAGCCCCAGGCACACAATGATAAGTATCATCTTCATATTACCACACTCTTTGCTTTCTATATGTGATGAGAAACTCAGTTTTGCGTATCGAGCATTAGCTTCCTCTATTTTGGCACGTCCTTGTCTCTTGGTACCGAGATCTATTAGCTTGAGGGTCAATTCAAGAGCAGATACACTATATCCAGCAAGTTATTCTCAGTAAGCCCTTCAAGAGCTATCTGTCTGTCTTCGAGGGCCAGAGTTCTATCGATATCAGCTCCGTTACTGAGCAGCATCAGGACGACTCCATTTCCAGGATAAATGCAATCTTGGGGCCACTCTGTTATGGAGGCACCTCCAAAGGGAATAGAAGCCTAAGATGATATATGCCTTCAGCTGACACTGTTTCATAAGCCAACCATGCGTTTTGCGCTTGGCTCCCTCGCAGCCTTGTGTACAGTACAGGAATATCCTGCGCTTTGGAAAGCGGAGTGATTATCACTGGTCCTATGTTGTTCGTCTTAAGTCATTGTCATATAGTGGTTGGATACTAGATTCCAGCTATTGATATTCTCTTGTAGAATGAGGGAAAATAGGATCATGAGAAAAAGAGAATAAAAATAAACTGGAAAGTGCAGACGGTTTAGGAGAGCAATGTGCGACATCCCTCAACTGTGTTTCAGTGTAGTCAGAGATGATGCTGCAAAGTGGGGGCATAGGTCACTGCTTATTTGAGCCTAACTGACAATTAGTAGCCTAGTCTCCAAGGAGTGCCATTCCTCAATGAGATGGTTCATGTTGTACATAGTTCTAAAGGCGGTGAAACAATGTCATTCAACTGCCAACAAACCCAGGCATCCTGGCCATTTTACTTACCGAAACGGGTAAACTGTTTCACCAAGTGGATTGAGATCCCAGCCACTGATTTGTTCAGGTCAACATTTATTTAACATGGAAACCCAACATCAAAACTACTCTACACTTATTATTACTAGCTATCACTCAGGATCTGCGTGCTTGTGGATCTACGATCCTTCCTCCTTTTCTTCCTTTCATTCCTTATTATCTTGAATACTAGTTTTCTGTTTCCATCATAGACTGAGCGTCTTAGATTGAGATATATATCTTGGTGACATCATTAACCAACATTTTGCAACAGGTAAACATCACGCCGTTTATGTTTCCATTAATACTTCTCCTCCTTCAAATAAGACTAATACCAAAGTAGCACTCTTGCTTCAAGCTCCAGGCTCAATGTTGGTTTTACCTCTTCTCGCCTGGGCATTAGGACCGGCGTCATTGGCATTGCAAGCCCTAGCAAATGGCAACTCATCAGTCTACCACAACGAGGCAGACTTAGATAAGTACAGAATTCTACAACGCAGTGCAGCTATTCAGTCCCAGCTTGCTCAGACGCCCGTTCGGGGCATCAAGAAAATGAGCGACGACGAGGGCGAGAAGTTCTTTCTCGACTACTGGTACTTCGAAGAAGGAAACTCGACCGGTCTACAAAGCCCAACGAAATCAGAGACGGGCACGCCTGGCCTTCAGCCCCGTTCATACCCCTATCAACCATCTTATTCTCTGGATCTGGATGATCCTGCCAACTGGATGGGTCATTTCTCACCGCTTCTTCGGAGAGATTTCAAGTGCCCCGCCGGGACAAACGCATGCACCTCGATCAATCGGCCGAACAGCTGCTGCAGTACGGGGTCAACCTGCGAGATCGTGAAAGATACAGGGTCTGGTGATGTGGGATGCTGCCCGAGCGGGAAGACATGCTCGGGTACAATTGGCTCATGTCAGCACGGATATACTAGCTGTCCTGCGTCGTTGGGCGGTGGTTGCTGTATTCCCGGATACGAGTGTGTGAGCGGTGGCTGTATGTCTGGTCCAATACGCGAAGGAGATATGTTCTGAGCTGATGAACCTCTAGGTGCCAATGTCTACACAGTGACGATCACGTTGAGTTCGACCATCATGATCTCAACTGTTACGACTACAGTTCCCGCAACTAGTACGGTGGCGAGCAGCACGAGCACTAGTAGCAGCAGCAGTACTACGACAAGGTCAACGTCGGAATCCACGGGCGAGTTTACCCCTCCCGCTCGGCCCACGAGTCTCTCCACGGCCACCACCTCCAGAACAACCGGGTCGATCTGTCCTATTGGGTTCTACGCCTGTTCAGCCGTCTATCGCGGAGGATGCTGCCGGACGGGTCGCAATTGCGACACCACCTCCTGCCCGGAGACCCCTTCGACCACCATCACGAGCAACGATCGAACGATTGTCGTCCCCGTTGAGACGGAAGCGCCTCCAGCCACCACAGGACGATGTGCAAGTGGCTGGTTCAGCTGCGCCGACACAGCAGGAGGGGGATGTTGCCCGACAGGGTTCGCATGTGGCTCGAGCTGTACGGCAGTAGCGACAGCAACAGCGACAGGCACAGTAGCTAAGGAGCAGCCCACGAATTCGGCGACCGACAGACGCCTCTCGGAAGGGATGAAGATGCTTGGAATCAGCATACTAGGAATGTTCTGGACTCTTGGATGGATGATGTATTGAACGGCCTTATGAATAAATAGCTTAACGAGAACACACCAAAAAAAAACAACAATGAGACCCTTTCAGAAGCCTTAAATTAATAATCTCCGTGGAATGACTTGACGTATGAGTAAATTGCAAGCCGAAAATGGACTGGAACAGCTAATAATTCTCCCCGTGGGGCTCGGCGACGTGGGGCCGCTCACCGGGGCTGTGATTTTTCCCGTTCGGGAATTTGTCCGATACGCTCCGACCTCCTCACTCGCTTTCTCTTCGGGCCTTGCGTGATCAACTTCCTCTTTTTTTCGTCCACACCCGTGTCGCAGACCCCTCCCATCATTTTCCCCAATTGAACTCGTCAGGCCTCCCATCGCGACAATGTCGACCCCTGCTGAGAAACCCCTTCCTTTCCAGTACCAGTTCGCCGCTGGTGCGGTGGCTGGTGTCTCGGAGGTGCGTTATCGGATCCTGACAGCGATGAGCCAACAATTCACTGACTGACTGACTAACTTTTATTTTTTTTTTCTTCTAGATTCTTGTTATGTACGCTCAATTTCTACGGCCAGTAACAGACTGCCTTTCATTCTGACAATGTAACAGGTACCCATTGGACGTAGTCAAGACCCGAGTGTAAGCTCCATCACCTTACCCCAAACAAAGCACCAACAAACGATAAACTAACAAACAAAAAAAACGCAGTCAACTCCAATCAGGCGCCCGTGTCGCAGGCGAAGAATACTACAATGGCATGTTCGACTGCCTGCGCAAGATCGTCAAGAACGAGGGGTTTGTACACCCCAAATCCCCACCCCCTTACCCACCACTTCTAACCCCTCCCCCCTCAAAAAAAACAGCTTCTCCCGCCTATACCGCGGAATCTCCGCCCCAATCTTAATGGAAGCACCCAAACGTGCCACTAAATTCGCCGCAAACGACAGCTGGGGCAGCTTCTACCGGGGACTCTTCGGCGTGGAAAAGCAGACCCAATCGCTCGCCGTGCTAACCGGCGCAACAGCCGGTGCCACCGAATCCTTCGTAGTAGTTCCCTTCGAGTTAGTCAAAATCCGACTGCAGGACCGCGCCTCGGCAGGCAAGTACAACGGCATGCTGGACGTCGTCAAGAAGATCGTGCAAAGTGAGGGACCCCTGGCCTTGTACAACGGCCTCGAGTCGACCTTGTGGCGCCATATTCTCTGGAACGCGGGTTACTTCGGATGTATTTTCCAGGTGCGCGCGCAGTTGCCCAAGGTGGAGCCCGGGAACAAGGCGGAGCAGACGCGGAATGATCTGATTGCGGGTACGATTGGTGGTACGGCGGGTACGCTGCTGAACACACCAATGGATGTGGTCAAGTCACGGATTCAGAATACCACAAAGGTGCCTGGGCAGACGCCCAAGTATAACTGGGCCTGGCCGGCTTTGGGCACGGTGATGAAGGAGGAGGGATTCGGAGCGCTGTATAAGGGATTCCTTCCTAAGGTGCTTCGGTTGGGTCCTGGTGGCGGTATCTTGTTGGTGGTGTTCACGGGAGTCATGGATTTCTTCCGTAATATGAGGGACGAGAGTGCTTGATTGGCTTTGCCCTGTCCGCTTGCAAAAATAGAAAAAGACATGTTAGATTGTGCTATAACCCGTTGTTATTGTTGTTGTCTATTTTTTGATGCCATGCAGTTCGGAACATATAGTACTATTTTCATGCTGCTCTGGTGCTATGCGCGTGCCATCTAGGACATTCTTGATTACAGTCTTGACTGTTGTAGTAAATTCAAACGTGAGTACGAGTGGAGAAGACCAAAGAAAATATATGAATAACCAATTATATAATAGCATCGGCGAGAGATCACATCATTATGGATAAAGAGATCTTAAGCAAACGTAGAAAGTAAAAAGGGTATCGATGTAAAAACGCATGCAAAAACCCCTCTCAGACGGGCACCATTGCTAGCATGACACTAGTCGCACCGCGTTCTGGAAACCAAAAAAGAATAAAAAGAGGAATAGATAAAAGGGAAAAGAAGATGACTCAAACAATATCAGGTCGGTCTTGGCCGTCATCATGCATAGATATAGGGAAAAGAGAAAACGAAGTCTGATCTGAGGACAATCGTGGGCATCGGAAACGTTTAACCAAGATAGACGGTCTGCTATCAGCAATGAACAGAAAGAAAGGGAAAAACAGCGAGCAGTAAAACCCGGACTCGAACTCGGGACAACAACGGGAAATAAACAAGTGACTAAAGGTAACATCACGTGAAACAAAAGCAAGTAATCAAGCAATTAGTCTGGTATATCAAGACTTCCGCGTACGCCAGATCGCTCCGTCCCCCCATTTGACGCCTTGTATGCAATGGGTCAACGCATGGCATGTATTCGTAGATGGGTACAGCAACACTGATGAAGATGTCTAATTCATCTCCATTGCGTACTCATCTTCCTCCTTGAAGCTCATCCCCGCGTGGCCAGAGCTGCTCCAATACTGTGCCTGATTAGCGCCGCCGCTGTTGCTGCTAGCACCGCTATTGAACGAGGGGCTCAGATTCTGTGGGCTCAAGCCGCCGTTAGACGAGACCGACTCTCCAGCGATATTAGTATGCTTCGGCACTCGCAAACCACTTCCAGGTGCCCTGCTATAGCTGAAGGAACTGGGGTCATTCTTCTCCAGCGCATCCAAGATCTCTGTGCGCATGCGTTTCTCCTCCTCGGTTTGTTCAAACGGCCAGGTTCCTCCAAGACTGCTGATCAGCTCAGCAAGTTCAGCCTCCTGTTGGAGCTTCACGTGCAGTGACCACATCAAGTCCCGCATCCAGCCAACGGCACCGTTTAGGATGTCACCCTTGTTCGGACCCTTTTCCTTCTCCTCAATCGGTAAACCCATCGTGATATTGCCAGCCGCGCGGCGACCATTGCCACCGGCTAACAAGGATGTGGCTGCATTCGGATTGGCTCCGGTGGTAGGCATGGCGGTATTATTGACGAGTTGTTTGCGAACCTTATCGTCCTCCAGCCGATGTTGGGGGACGAGATGAGAAAGATCCTGGATACGCTCGTTGATGTTGTCCCGGCGCCGGCGCTCGACCAGGTTATGAGAGGCCCGACGACGACGACGCTTGGCTTCCTGTGACTCCAAGTCCTGGGCACTTCCGGGCATATGGGTATCAACCTTGGCCGGCAAGGAAGCGTGCTTGCCAGATTTCAGGATCTCAGAGATGCCGACGTGATGGGGGTTGGGAGGAGATGAGATGGGCGACTCAACACCAAACGAATGAGCACTTCCGGGTGTGCCATCCCACTGGTTTGAAAGGGTCTTCTGGTGCCGCGGGTGTAATCCGGCCCTAATGGGCTGGGCCGTCGGGAAACTGCCTGACTCCGGGGTTCCAAGGGTCAGCGCGCCCAACGCAGGAGTCTTGGGGGTCATCGGGCTACGTCCATCAGAGGATCGATCCATGGTCTGGAGTGTGGGCCGTCCCTTGGTATTCATATAATTCTGCTCGAAATGGGAGCCAGTACTCTGCATATGTGCACTTGGTTGCTGTTGGTTCATGGTCCGGAAATGGTCGTAATTGAAACTGTTATGCAAGAATGGACTGTTCATTGGAGCCCCATCGGGTGTGTTGGAATACATTTGCGACATCTGATTTGGGTGACTCATCGAGATCCCAGCGCTCGAATGCTGATCCTGAAGGAAATTCATACTATCGGGACGCTGGATCCCATTCTGTCCGTTAATTTCCAAGTCCAGCAACTCGTCAGTATCAATTCCGGAGTTACCGAAATTGAAGCTTGATGACATGTTTTGCTGTGACCCAAAGGGGTACGACATAAACCCACTGTTGTGCATGGTTAGATCGGAGGGGTCAACACCATCGTTGGTGGTCCCGTATTGGTTGGACATAGAATAGCCGGCGTGCGACATCATGAAGTGGCGGCGGTCACTGCTGTAGTCGTCAGGATCATGCTTTATGAAAATGCTCGTTTCCGCCATCGTGCAGCTGGAAGACAGCCCAACGGAAAAGCCAAGCACTTATCCAGAGAGAACCCCTTACGATGGAAGACCCGAAATTTCCGACGTTCAGTTTCGAGCCGGAAAAGCTAACCCCAACTTATCAAGTCGTGCGATAGGTGCGGGGACAACAATCTTCGGGCAAACTCCGACGAGAGCGGACTCAAAAGATTGAGACTTCGAAAGCGATTACAAATCGGTTCGAGAGGTTTTAGATATCAATGGTTTTCGAGGGATCACAACCGAGTCATGTAAAGGGGGGCTCGATGACAGTTAGTTGAAACCTAAAAATGAGTGCGAAAACAGGATCAGTAAAGTATGCGACAAGGTGACAAAGTACGAGACCACAAGGTTGGTAAGCAGAAGTCGTGGGTTTACCAACCAAGAAAATATAGAAGTATGCAGATATACCCCTTAATGGAGTAAGACAACGATTGGATGTAGAAACGGGATGACTTCACAGCGATGCAAGGGATAGTCGCTGCTAGAGTCTGGAGTAGTGTGGTGAAAGTATTGAGTCGAAAGCGGACAAGACGGAAAATGCCACTGATGGTAGACGGGAGTCACAACCCAATAGGCTGCACCGTCGATCGCACAAAGAAAAAACGAGGCACGGCTGGAAGATTGGGGTGTAAGCAAGAGAGGGTTGACCAACAAGGATCACAAGAGAACAGGGAACAAGTTAAATGTGGCGAGAAGGATGCGTGGCCATAAGCGAGGTGGGCAAAGAGATGGGGTAAGGGGAAAAAAAAGAGGCGACCAGAATAGAACGGGCCAGGAGGCGACGGGTTGGAGACAATGGGGGAAAGAGGAACCGAGGGTCAGGGAAAATAGATGGGGTGCGACCAAGACCAGATTTGTTGTGAGGTTGCTTGTAATAAGGTTCACAACAATCTCTGATGCCGTTTAATATCGCTCCTTGAAGGTTGGAAGTATGCGATAAGTCAAGACGATTTGAGAAAGTGGGGAGAGGGAGAAGAGTGAAAAGAGGGAGAGACGGAGAGTGGCAGATTGAGATACTGATAGGGACCGGAAAGGCACAGAGTGGGGGCGCAGCGAACAGAGAGAGGCGGTGGGCAATCTATCAATGGCAATCCCTCCCGCAGGGCGGTCACCTTCGGCATTAATCCTTCCAGTTTGTCGTGTTTGATAGACAATCCGGTGCCTGAGTGGAGAAGGAAAAGAGTTCTTGACCGGTCGCCAGAATTTCCCCGGAATTTTTAAGATTTCTGAAATGTGTATGGACTTCGGCTCCGTCCTTCCGCGATAATTAATTGCGTGCGCTCTGTCCCTCTCTTTTTCCTTTTCTCTTTTTTGGGCACTCGGATTACTCTTCTCCGCTTTGTTGAACTAAAGAGGTCCTTCCCCCTCAGGATCTGTGAGATGATGTGTGCCTTAGAATAGTTGCCCCGCGGCCACTCAGCCCTTGATGTCTGGGCAATGGGATCGTCGAATAAGCGCCCCACGGGCTTGAAGATGCGATCGGCGGCTTCGGTCCCCGCTGAGAGGAAGCATGCAGGGTTCGGGTTTCAGCGACACCGCGCAACCACCGGGAGGAATACCGATTCCAAGCGATACACCCAAACACGGGAAGTTTCTCTCAACCAAGGTTCTCAAGGAGAAAAAAGAGGGGCCTTGGTGCTCATCTCACATTGTTTTTGAGACAACATGCTAAAGACTTGCTCTTTCCCACGCTACTCCCACGCTTGTCCCTTGATGACGCTAAGGTGTATGAAAAGAAGATAAAGAAAAGAATATGAAGGGGGAAAAAAAAATTCAACGAAAAATAAAATGAAAATGGGGCCATGCGTTAAAAATTCAGAGAGACAGAAACCATATTAACTCACTTGATGATGATCTTGCAGTTATAGATCAATCTTTGGGCAAGGTTGACGGACTGCCATGGGACACAAACGGAGGTTAGCAAGGACACTTGGCAGTCTAGGCTAGTGGATGGATGCTCCTCAGAGGTGCCTGTTGAGGAAAGGACTGAATATAAGTACAAAGAACAAGACAAGAGCAATACAGCAAGACCGCCTAAGGCAACGGTGCCTTGCACGTGGCAGTGACCACTTGCGCCCCAAAGTCCAATCACCGGACCCGGCTGAGGCGACAGAAGCAAACAATTGCAAAGTGAACCATGAAGAGCCTCGTCCTTTCACAATGAGAAGTTGTGTGCCAGTATAACGGGGACATCGGAACCAAGGATGAAGCGTAGGGAGGAGGGGTCACAGCGATGGTTACTTACTTACAGATACCCTGATTGGCACCAAAGTGTCGCAGACACAAGCGGACTTGAGCTCCAGGGAAAATACCGATTAGTTATACCCCGGGTTACCCTTCATGTAGGGAAGGCCAAGAGTAGATCGCTGAAAATGAAATCGATTTCAGAGGACTTTGAAAGCTGTAGCATGGATATCCTGACCTGTTAGGCCGTGCGGAGTGTTGAGACGAACAGGTGAAAAAGAAAGCAACGGAGATACAAGCGGAGACACTTGCAGGTTGGACGACGAGGGAACGAAGGCTTTAAGAACTCCAGAGGCGTTTGTTGGAGCTTCTCATTTGATATATCACGGCGAGGGTCATGCAGCCTGTCGATCTTCAAATCAACAAGGCTTAACAAGACTGACTATGGGAATTACGTCCATTGTGGGTTCATCTTCAAGAAAATCCAGTTTAGTTCCCTTTTTATTTTATTTTAATAATCTTTCTAATCTTTTCCGGGCTACCCTCCCACACCGAAAATCGAAAGGGCCGGGATTAAAAAAACAAAAAAAAAAAAAAAAAAAAAAAAAAAAAAAAAAAAAAACAAAAGAAGAGTACTAGACCAGTGGCGATGAAGCTAATTACAAGCTAGGTATGCGACAAGAATACCTAGGATGGGGGGGATGGTCAAGACCAAAGATCTAAAAAAAATTAAAATAAAAATAAATGCTAATTGCTAAAAAGTTAAAAATACTATATAAATATAAATATGAAATGGTAAAAAAGAATTAAAAAAGGGAATGTTGTAGTTGACTGGATGTGGTGTAGGGAGAGGGTCAGATAGTCTTCCATCAAGGAGGGTAGCACACCTACGGATAGAGGAGAATAACATCCACCGCAATCCCATGAGCAGCCAGGTACTACTGTATTTGTCACCTGTTCCCCCTTTCTAGCGACGTCATGACTCACGACAGTCGGGCGGTTTTCATAATAATTCCGATTTTTCCTTGACCCGTTGAGCTTGGAAATAATAAGCAGTGTTATTATTCGGGCTTACGCACCGAAGCTTACCTGAATGTATCAGATGCCCTTTTAGGGCAAACTCCAAACATGCCAAGATCACTCAGCAGACAGAATGATCAATGGGCATGAGACTAGTAGACTAGCCCACAGGCAGAAGAGAATTATAGTCACTTGTTAACTCATGGAATTCATCCAAAATAATAAAAATAATAAACTCCCCCCTCTTGTTCTTGTTTTACTTCCCCCTTTCTTAAATAGAAAAGACTAAAACAGATACTTTAAAGCCCTCCGTGACATCATAGCTTTCATGATTCAGAGATACGAGACTCACCTTTCCCAGGCAGGATTAGTTCTATACATCGTATACGGTATGGATCGTGGAAGACCATGTGGAAGGGATGAGTGGAGGATCTCCTTCTCGACGGAAGTCTATCAACCTACTAGTATCGGTGTGAAATATGACCGCGAGGAGGGTCCAATAAGGAATATAAAGGTCTCTCTACCGTACTCAAATCGAAAGGGATCGACAGGCTGGGAAGAATATGCCGAAGCGGCTATACATCATATTGATTTTACCATGAGTGGTTACTCTTATTCTTTAAACTGTCTGGAACTTCCTCCCACTACTACCATGCTTTGGGTGAATATACATAGGTCTAGTGGGAGAATCATGCCTATCAATCCTGGGTCCGACGTCCGAGCGTTATCGAGGCTGACACCCAGCAGGCGGTCCGTGACACTCTGCAGTTAGGATTCTGTCGCCTCCCGAGAGGTATGGCCGGTGATAGGTGGAGCACACATTTAGTACGGTGCTAGTTGAGATATTCTAACTTCTAATTCTCGCAATCCTTGCTATTTTCTTGCAACTCTCTGTTGGTCGGAAATACTATGGTTATTCTTTCCCCTCAATATTCTCTTGGCCCAATGTTTCTATTATCGATGCATTCCTTTCCAATCATATCCTTGGATGATGTATCCTTGATTTGAAATACTCTCAAGAATGTGGGGGGAGTCCTTCATCAATCAATTAATCTGGGACTTAGGGGACTGGATATTTCTTAATACCTACGGAATGCGTTGAACCCCGAGCCCACCAATCATTCACAAGTTTCTTCTCTGGCCCTAGAACTTGCCCCAACCCGATAGTCCAGAAACGAACAGCCAAGGATGGCATGTCGATAGGTGAACCTCCGGGCTGTGATATCCTAGTCCGGCCTACTTCCGTAACAACCAGCCGAGGAAGGTACGATCCATGGCTGGATAAGGGGTGACAATACCAGACGAACAAGCGGTGTGCCACAACATGCGACTTCTTGTTATATATATATCTTCCCACCATGTTAATCGGGTATATAGCTTCCCTATGGTGCTGCGATTTCGTCCTCTATAGAGGAATTGATCCCAATGCAGTAATTTGACTCCCGTGGCCGTGCCGTCCCGTGAAGGTTCGGAGTGCATGGCCGATGAATCCACGGTTACTGCAAGGAGTTCCATTGAATCGCAAAGCTCTCCTTAGTCTTAATCCATGATAATAGCACGATAGGGTATATTCCTTGTTCATTTTTCCCGCATCTCACGCGAATGCTACGGTGGGGTTATGATTCATTTGAACTACTGTGATGCGATGCCTCGGAATGTGTCTGTTCCTCATGGATCGCACGGGGAAAATATATCTGCAACCATCATGTAACGTCGGACATACTAGCTCATGAGGAGACAATCCTCGGGTATTAGATGGGTCTAATATCCGTTTCCCCACACCGAGAGAAGAGAGATATATTAGATGAGTTATCCAATGGGGATCGTCGCATTTTCAGCTGCTTGACTGAATGCATGGAGGGGAGGAAAAGTATAGTATTGGGGTGTTTATGGTCGACGCCATCTATGTCATATGTCTGGTTACTTTTGTAGGTGCGACTCAGGAATAACTTTATTATTTTTTTTTGGCTTTTTGGTTTTTCTAAACACGATCTCTATGTACACTTCTCTTCCCCCCGAATATACTCCGGTAGTAACTTGAAGTTCAAGTAGACTTCTGCAACCAACGGCTGCTCTAGCAAAGATCGACTAGGCTAAGGGATGACCCAACAGGGGGCGCACCGGATCGTCAGTGGTCCAAACAAGCGCACTTGTATGCAGTATGCGCAAGAGCTTCCACTTCATTAGCTCTGGAAGAAAGGGTTGTGTGGGTACCGAGAACGGGTTGATTTCAAGCATCTGGAAAGGTTGACTGCACCCCATACATACCTATCCGAGATACTCTTCGCACGAGAACTCCATACGTCACTTTGGGAATGGTCAGCGGAAACAGCGCTAAACAAATTAACCCCATGGGTTGGTGGCGGAGACTCCTGTCCAATGTCTGAGGACATGGAGCACTGTGATCGACTGCATCGGCCAATCATATGCATTGATACTCCCTCCTAGAGCTCCTACTCAGCGTTCTATTGGCGGATCGCTTCTCGGCTGGATCACCAGCTCATTTTGGGTTTAGCCTCGTCTTTGCGCAGGCCACCGCCCGCAGTAACCGTCGCGATAGACCTTATGATTGGCTGGCAGCCCAGGGCAGCAGAGCTCCAGCTGCGAAGAGGAACGTCCATTCCTCCTTCTAACCATCCTAACTTTCCATTATTGTCGGTCCCTGTCAACCCTTCTATTTACGGAGCGCAACGGGAAACACCGAGTCAGTCGTCGTAAAGTCTACAGTGATCAGAATCAAGATTCTCCCGTTTAGCGTCGTCCCAGAAAAGAAAAACAGAAAAACAGAGTCCATGGTATGCACCACCAATGTTTCTGCCTCGCGTCCCCAACACCCTCCTCACCCTCACACACACACACACACCCACCTTTCCTCCCCCCCCCCCCCCCCCCCCCCCCCCCCCCCCCCCCCCCCCCTTTTTCCCCCCCCCCCCCCCTCTCTTCCCCCTCCTCTTTCCCTTTTCCCTTTTTATTTTTTATTTTTTTAGCGCTCCTCCTTTGGAAAGGTCAGATGACAATGGCTAATAATGCAGCCGGTGTAGAGACGATCGCTCTCGAAACAAAACGCCCATCCAATATACCATCATCTTGCAGCCTTTTCCCCCTCTCATTCCGATCTCCGCAGTGAGTCACTACGGGATTTACCGTCTCGGGTTGCATACCTTACCTTTGGTGCAATATATCGTCATTCCTGGTGGAACTCAAGAGTTGCACCGCTCGATCTATAACCCTTTCCGCCTATCGTCCTGGAATGTCAACTAGAGTTTAAGCGGAGGGGAACGGATAGAGCTTTCGTTGATTATTACTAAACCACCCTAACCAGACGATCACAAGCTTATCAACGAGACGAGACTCCGTATCGGCGACGCTTTATTCGCTTTTCTTACCGCGTGCCCAAGCTCGGAGCCTAGTCCGGTTGTGCAAAGTCATCTGGCCCGCATTGTCTTGGTCCTATCACCGCTCGCTGGGACCATCCTCTCCCACCCACCATCGTTGATATCTGCAGATCATCTGCACGCGCATATTGGTTTCCGTCGTGCATAGTCCCTGCAGAGGTCTCCTTAGCTTGCCAACCCAGGGTGCATTCCCACTGGTCTCCCAATCCGTTAACACTAACGCGGTAGTAGCATTCACGGACTGACCTGACTATCTAAGTCTGAAAGGAGAAGCAGGTTTTCCAGGAAGGTGAAGCGCGCACCATGGCCACTAGTTCATTTCGCGATTCAGTCAACTCATTGGGCTGGTCTCGGAGAGACCCAGACGTCCCCGTACACACCAACGCCTCGTCGACTTCCTTTCTATCACGGTTACAGTCCTTCAACCCTTTCGGCCAAGGCGAGGGCTATGTGCAACTACCCACTCATGAAGGTCCAGGAGCTCCCCTTCCGGCTGCAAGTCGACGGGAGGAGGAAGATAGTTTCTTTGCCTGTAAGTCTCCAAACTCATGACCCATTCTCCGAACGATTTATTCCTTGATTCTCTGCACTGCCCAGTCCAGGTGATGGAGATCTAGTTCCTGCATCAGGACGGGTATCACGGAAACCATAGTGGTCATAGGCGCCCTTGTCTCCTCTCCTTTGACTTTCACTTTTATTTGATTTGATTTTAATTGATTTTCTTTTTCCTCCCCCTCCCCCCCTTTACCTTTGCTTCGTAATGTCTTCACAAGGCTGACTGTCGCGCTAGTGAGTCGGTGGGATCGGATGCTCATATTCATTGCATGCAACGCTGGTGCCGCTGTGTGTTTCTTTATTTGCTTTTTCCTCTTCCCAGTCCTATCGCTCAAACCCCGCAAATTTGCCATCCTGTAAGTCTTCCAAATGCCGACCCATCCCTTTGGATCCGCGCATGGCTTCTTTACCCCATGGCATTCCGAGAGTACCGTGCGCGCGCGGCGGTGTAGGGCTTGTGGCTGAGAGCCATGCAGTCTGATCCAGCCTAGCAACTGTACTGTATCTTGCCGCCAACCACTTGCTATCCTGATCTAAATATTTTGAGGCTGACCGAACCGGTTTTCTTTCATCAGATGGTCTGTGGGTTCCTTGCTGTTTTTGCTGTCATGGGCGGTCCTCATGGGACCCCTGATCTACGCTAAGCACTTGGTCTCGGGACCACGACTACCTTTCACTGCCGCCTATTTTGGCTCTATTGCCATGACTCTGTACTTTGCCGTCGGGGTAAGTTCTTGTTTCAGTTCCCTATCATGCTATGCCTTGATGGGGATGGCCCCGTCTCTTAGTCTACGTTTGCATTTCTGCCGCCCACACTAGCAGTCGTTTTAATCGCAAATTCGATCTGGCATGCATTGGTATGGGGCTAGATCTGCATGACATCACTGTGCGTGGTACATGTGAGCTTGAAGACAAATCATTATACCGCAGATACCGCTTGTCTACTTTTGCCTCTGTTTAGCTGTTTCCAAGTTATCTCGCACACCAGGATGACCAACCTCGCTGACTGTTTTTTGTTCGCAGCTCCATTCCACCCTGCTTACGCTCTTCTCCTCGATCTTTCAACTAGCCGCTCTGATCTGGTACCTGGTCAGCTACTTTCCCATGGGTAGCACCGGCTTGCAATTCATGGGACGATTTGGGGCCCAGCGCGTTACCACTTGGATGACCAGCTGACTGTCCCTGCTACCTCTACATTGTGCACTAACCAATCATGGCATGATGAAAATGGCTTACGCAATGTACAGTTCTGTTTACTCTGTATGATTCAATATATGGATGATAAAATTGCTGCAAACGTGACTATAGATCCCGTCTAATATAATGAATATAACATATACCAGTATTTGCAAGTTTTCCAATTTCATGCGCCATTTCGCCGCTTCCTCTTTATTAACTAGCTGTTATTCAAGCAAAAGCATAGACAGATTCACCCTGATGCAAGTTTTCTGAACCGCAATGGTTCACATTGTAATACGAGGCATCCAACCACTAGCTATAAAGTCAAGCATTGTAATAGATACCAGTGACAACGGATCAGAACCTACATCCGTACCTACAATACCATCAAGACCGAGCCCGAAATACGTCTTCCTTTCAAACAAGACTTGTCTTACCTCTATTACATTCCTTGTTATACGGTACTCTTGACCCTGCTCTTCAGTTAATCTTTCAGGCTATTCGTTGATTCAAGAACTAGTGCGCTGGAAAGATAGTAAAGAAGCACATATTGTTATTTCTGCGGTCAGACCAAAAATTGTTTCTTTAGAGTGGCTACCAGCTTGTATTATTGCTTTTATTCTGTGGCATGAGCTATCTATAAGCATGCACATATACGGTATGTTTAACCCATCCTGGATGAGACATGGTGTAGCATCACTGAATCCTTCGAAATCAACCTTAGGTATATAATTCTGGCAAGGAAGGAATAAATTGGAATCTTGCTATCTTTAACTGAGTGTTATGCTTCACATATGCTAGGGTATGCTCACAGCGAGTAGGTTATCAATGAAAAGGTAATACGATTGAATAGAGATACTCATTTATTATTATTTAACCATATTTTTTGGGGTCTTATTTTGTTGGCCTTCGGCCTTTGTCCTAGGTCATAAATTGTCGTAAACTACCTCCTACTCATGACCGGTCCAACTGATCCAGACACAACCCTAACACCCGGAATCTCAGCCTCCCAGATACCAGTATCGCCTCCAGACCCCACCTGGTGCCACCGCTGCAACAAGTCGTTACTTTCCTTCGGTTTCACATTTGGTGAGACCGTTCCTACAGTGACATGTGGAATTTCATTTGCATAAGCCCACCCGGCTTGCTCCTGGTCTTCTGGGGGCATGATCCGGGCCACGAAAGCCATGAGACGATCGTCCCAGATCAGACGCTCTAGCCGCACACGAGCCGGTGCTAGGGTCGGGGTCACGGTAGGATCTGACTCGTGCTTTCCCTTCATCTTCTGGATGTATTGTTGGGAATAGGCATCCCAGATATCTTCGCGGTCTTTCTTCGCGGAGCGATGGATGAGGGTCACATGGAATGTGGGCTGAACGCGCCGTGTATTCACTAACTGGCGGTACAACCGAGCTTTCTCGGGGGGCGTGGAGGATGGGAATAGAGACTGGAGGATTTCTGACACCTCTGCTGCTGGCAGAGAGATGCAGAAGTATTCGATCCCCTTTGCTAGAGCCTCAGGGGTTGGGCCAGGTGTGGGAGTTGCTTGAGAGCCTTTCTTATTATTCTTCTCTTTCTGGCTCTTTCCTCCATACTGGTGGCTGAGGTCTATCTGGACCTGGTAGTCTGTCATTGCCCAGTCGAGAGCATTGTCGAGCTCCTCGGGAGTTGGGACTTGTTTCACGACCTGTGGGTAGAATTTATGCAAGGCCGTCACTACCGTCTCCAGGTTCTCTCGGGAATCAGCAGCCACGTCTAGGTCAATGACTTCATCGAAGTACTTGTCCGGTTCGCGGTCAGTGTCGATGCCCTCAAATCGACTGAGGAATCCTTCCATAATTCCGATGACCTCTTCTGAATCTTTGGTTCCAGCACGGATAGTCTGATGGTTGTCGCCGCGGTCGAGGACTCGTCGGCGCGTTATCTCTCGAATTCCTGGGAGCATCTGGCCTTTGGGCTCATGAACATACTGCAGAGCTACAAACCTAGCCTTGGAGATAACAGGAAAGACGTCATCCATAAGCTGCTGCCTCTCGCGCCGCATGTGGTTATTCCGGTCGGCAATCACAACAGGATGCACTCCAAGAGCATTCGTGATATCAAGTGCAAACTTCTTTGGCTTGTTCTTCTGCTTAGGAATGTTGTCGTTCTGCACGTGTCCCCATCCAAATAACTTGGTCAAAGCAAGAGCCACAGTAGTCTTGCCACAGCCAAGAGAAGCAATCGGAACCAGAATCACATCATCCTTCACCTGATCTTGTCCTTCCGACTCCTCCATCGCAATAATCTCAGATCCCTTCAGGCCGCGTTCTTGCAGGAAGCCCTCTCGCATGGCGATAATTCCGTGATTGTGCTGGTAATCTTTCGCCAGTTGAGGGTTTTTGGCGAGCTGCCTCCGAGCATAATGTAGGTACTCTTCAGTGATCTTCTTATGTTTCTTGATCCTAGGAACTTTCCCGGCTATAACAGCCTTGGTGCATTCACGCCACTGCCTGTACATTAAGTAGGGCTCTTCGAACTTATACTTGAAGAACCAATCCTCAAACGGGCCCCTACCACCTTCGTTCTTCTGGCATCGAATCACAAACCCTTCCGTCTCTCGGCCATCCCAAGTCCCCGACTCTGCACACCCATCAAGGAATCTTTTCACCGAGTCGATATCGTCGTAAACAACGAACTTGGCCTTCTTGAATCCCCATTTATCCGCGAAGGCATGTACTTCGGGACCAGGGCAAGTCATAAACTGCGGCATATTGTAATTGATTCCATGCAAGTAGATACCAGCAGCAGATTCATCATACGCCAGAACATGTTCCTCAAAGCTGTCATCACAGAGCTCGCCAACCGCGGTAGCATTCAACTGGCGCAACTCTCGAGCCAGGTCCTTCACCGACTTTCCCACGGATTTAACATGCCGTTCGACCCATCGTTCACCAGCTTGCGCATGGCTAACATCTGTATCCGCTCGGGTACCTGTGGAATGCTTGCTGCAGACTAGTAGGGTGTCATCTTCTAGGCCGGACAGGAAGATAATACACCCGTTCTCCTTCACACTGAGTTCGTAAGGTCCCCTGGTATTATTTTCGATATTCCTCCACTTGGTATCGTTTACTTCGTCCACGTTGAAGAACTTGTCGTATCCTCGCACTGCGATCTCGGGGGTGCCGTCCTTTCTCCGGGTGGTGAAGAGGCCTCGAGCGTATGTGGGAAGATCGTCACGTTTGTAGTCCCAGTCCATGAACTTCCATGAGTCCACGGAGATGTTGTCCGAGCGAGCCACGGGGAAGGTGGACTTTCTGCAATTGAATGAATTCTTTTCTTTACTCTTGCCCTTTTTGCTAGCGGTTTCGAGGGCCTGGACCAGGTAGGCAACTTCTGCGGTATCCTGTTGGACCATCTTGAATACTGTGGCCTGTAACGACCGAGCTTTTCTTATGAATTGCGCCAGTGAGAATGGTGGTCGAACCACTGTAATCGACTAGAATAGTGGAGTGGGCGCAGATGTTAATTTCGGAGGGGTATGTACAAAGAAGAAGTACGGGAACGAAAGAGCTCTTTTAACAACGGCCCCAGATTCTAGGGGTAAGAAAGAGTGTTTGCTCAGAATTCCGATTGGGTAATAAGATGCAGAGTTGTACCGGAGTATGAGTCAAGCTGAACAAGATGACGCAGAAAAATAAACTGATTTCAATTTCAGAGGCTCTTATCGGGAGATATGCGGGGCAGTCAGTGACTTTTTTCGGTTCCCGCCTTTGAAGTGGAAGAACTGCCCCTCAAGTTTAAAAAGACTTGAACGGACTTCCCTTTTCTCTTGAACACTCCCTGAAATTCTTCATCAGTGACTAATTATTTACCATTACTATTAATAGCTCCTTTGTGACACAGCACTCATATCGCTCATTCGAGACCAATCAGTGACCCATCGCCCCCAGTCATCGACAGAATGTCTCAGCCCAACCCTTACCTTCTCGCCTGCGACAATCCTTCCGCTCTCCTGACTCTCCTCCGTTCCAACCCATCCATCGCATCGGACCAAGATGAGCACGGATACTCCCTACTGCACGCCGCCGCTTCTTACAATCACATCGATCTTCTCCGCGCTCTAGTCCGAGAGTTCAGCGTGGACGTCAACCTCCTCGACGAAGACAGTGAGACATGTTTGTTTGTCGCCGAAACCGTTGAAATCGCCAAGTGCCTCATTGAAGAGCTGGGTATCGACTACAACAAAAAGAACGATGAGGGTCTCACCGCTCAGGAGACCATCGAGACCGATGGGTCGTTCCCCGAGGTGGCTGTTTATCTCCGCCAGGTGATGGGTCTACCTCCTCTTCCGGCTCAGGACCAGGTCGCGGACTCATTGAACCCTGCTCCACCATTGCCGCCCAACCTCAAGGTGAACCTGGGGACGGTTTCGGAGCAGGAGGCAAACGCGGGCACGGACCAGGTGGACCCCGAGTTCAAACGGAGGATCGATGAGCTGGCTGCCAGAGAGGACTTTCACAGTGAGGCGACACAAGCTCAGCTAAGGGAGCTCGTGATGGACGCGATTCGGGGGTCGAATGTTGATACCCAGGATCGGGAGGTCCGGCGGAGAGTGGAGTAATTAAGGTCACAAGAAAGTTCTTATGAATGGCAATGGCTACTCAGCGCCTCCGGTTACCCATTTGTCTGGTTGGATACCGCCTATCTGGATGTGTTGCGAGGGACCGGTTGAATTGACTTGAGTCGACGGGGATACTGCTTATCCTTGTTATCATAATACCGGTATAATATGCTCACTGGATACCAGTGCCATATTTTCGTCCGGAAAATGTGGTGAGTAGGAAGTGAGACTTCCTCTCATCGTCTATGTACCATGACTGGAGTCGTGGCGTTATGCGGACACCAACCAACCGCCAAATGGCTGCAGAAGGCAAGACACAGGATTTGAATCGCCTAGTGGGAGTCGCAAGAATGCAAACGCGTAACAGCTTGAACATACCAAACGTCTTTATTTCTTAAATTAGAATTAGTCTTTATCAGTGATATTCATTTCATTGCATGATTTTGTGTACAGTGTTGGCCTAAGGCAGCAATTATCACCAATCTCTCGCGAAATGAACTCGTTCCAACCTAAACGCATGGAGCAATAAGGTACCAACAATATCTAGTCGGTATATAACCCTTCGTAAGCTATAACCGGGCCTTTTTCAGCAATAGCTGGAAATCAGATAGTGATTCTAACCGATATACTGTACGTTAAAAGCACGTGACCACCCCGTGGTTTCCCCGCATAAACTAACTGAGGGCATGATCCAATAACCAACTTCCCCTCAGCATCCCAGCCAACGAATTCCAGCCAGTCACCTCAGTCCACTACCATGAATCCTGCCATCATTCCCGATACACCTCCGCCCCCGCCCCCTAAGCCAAGTAGCCACGAGGCTAGCCGCAGGGGTACACCACAACTCAACCCCTCGCTACCCGGCACACCGCAACAGTTCAACGAAAGACCCTACGGAGCGGACACAATGACAGGCAATCGATATACCCCAGCGATGCCCAACACAAACACAGCTAATCCTTTACCGAAACCCCCAACAGTCGAAGAGGGCTGGTTACCCGAGAACGTGAAGGACAAATCGTGAGGACCTCCAGAGATATCCGTGGACAGACTGGCATCCCCATGAACTAACCGTGCTGTCTCTACAGAACCGTGGACCTACAGACTATTCTCAAAGACCCCAATCTCATCTCTGCGCTTGCGAGTCGGCATCCCTCCTTTACTGCCCACCAGGAACACCTCCAATCTCTTCTGAAGTACAATAAGGATCTAGCGAACCACCTCCTGGAACTTCAATCGCGGGTCGCGGAGCTACGTGGTGACACGGAGACTCTTCTGCTAACGCATCAGTCGCTTGAGGTCTCGTGGCGGAAGAAACAGACTGAGATGGATGCTGCCCTGGCGCCGTGGTCGCCTAAGGCGCTGTACCAGCGGCTGGCTGCGTCGATTGCGGAGCAGGAGGCGGTGTGTCATGCCGTGGAGGAAAGCTTTCTCGAAGGAGAGCATCATGGGCGAGCGACAGAGAAGGAGGTTGCGGATTGGATTAGGCGGGTTCGCGCTGAGGGCGCGAAGTTAGAGGCGAGGAGAGAGGCTAAAGCTCGGTGGGATGAGGGGAGAGTGGGTGGATGGAGGTGATACGTTGGGCATTTTCCGGTTCGTGCAACAGGGATGGAATGTCTGACTCGATAATAAAGTATTATTTATGCGCAGATTTTGGCACAGATGTCACGACTATAGTGCGACAGGGTATACAGCTATAACTAGTATATCGACAAGGGGGAAAGGTCAACGCCGAAAAAGAAAAACACGAGCCCTGGAAGCATTTAACACCCACACCTTCACATCTCTGCATGCGAAGCAGGGCTCATTCCGCCAGGTTCCGAGGTCCGCTTTCGAGGTCAACATCCTGAGTCGCGTGCTCTGCACTCTGTGGAAGGTCTTTCACACTGGACCAATTGTCACCGCCAATATGGCTCGGGAGCCCAACGCCCTTGAAAAAGGCATGCCGGGGACTTCTTGCACCCCATGCCCAGCCGGCACCACGCATGATCGGGAGATGATAAAGTCGGAACGAAGCCCAGGCGAAAACAATGCCCATGACCGAGCCAAAAATAATGTCAAACCCATGATGCCGAAAGTCAAACCAGCGCGAAGCTGAAATGAAAAAGGCGACCGCCATAGGCACAAAGGCGAGGATGACCATAATCACCGGAGGCGCAGCTCCCTGGTTCCGAATCGACTCACGCCTCTGACTGTGCAGATCTTGACTGAAGGGGGAATGAGCAAGATACGAGAATCCAATGGAGAATTTAGCGCATAACCAAAGACTCAAATACGTCAACCCCGCAAAGGCAACTAGATAGATATCAATCAATACCATACCATTACCACAGAGAGGAAATGAAAGAAAGGTGGTAAAATAAAAATAATAACTCACAAGAAGAATGCCCACTCGGAAAACTCACAAACCCATCTATAACCAACATCTTTCCCTTATTCCGACAAATCTCCCACCCCACAAGCCTAGGCGCACCATCCAGCCTCCCCCCAAGCCCCCCAACAACATAAGCCCCAATATCCGACAAATCCGGATCACACCTGGCCAGCATATCCGGTCTGGGCTTCCCATACAAATCCTTCAATCCCTCCGTCGCCATAAATGCGCCGGCAACCGCCAGCGCCAATCCCAACCACCCAGCATTCCACTCCCAGACCTTATACTTCCAGGTAGACAGAGATCGCAACGACCTTCCTCCGGGCACAGCAGACCCGGGAATAAAGACAAGGGTCACGAGGACAATAATCACGGCCGGCGCTATCAAGGAAGCGACAACCAGGACCGCTGTAGACACGGTCTCGTGTGTTGTGTAGGGGAAGGAGATGCTTGGGTCTGTTAGTGAGAAGGGGTGGTGGTTGGGGGTGACTTTGTGGAAGCCGTAGCCGATCAGGGCAATTCCTCTGGATTTATGTGTTAGTACATTATATCTGATAGGTAGGGTTGAGGTCAGTAGCTGGTAGGTATGTATGTATACGTACACGATAAACACCCAGTCGATGATGTAGGATATTAGCACAGGGAGGAAGCGCTTTGCTGTGTTGATGTTCATATCCACATGATTAGAAGGCATCATGGGAGAATGTTTTTCGCTACGAGTCATTTATTCACGCTTGTTTTGCTGGTTAGTGGATGTTGTTTGGATTGTTGCTGTTTTTTTGGTCGCTAGCGAATTGAAGGGCGTTGATGGTTGATTAACTAGCTAGCTAGGTAGCTGCCAGTGGATGACAATGAGGGAAGAAGGAAGCGCAGAAGTAGAAAGGATAGAATGAAGTGAGTGAAGGATAAATAGCCGCCAATGGATTCTTTTAAACTTTGGACTTAATTGATTAGCTTGAGGATGTTTGCTTCTTTTTGGGTTTCTTGGCTGTTTACACTGCCATCTTGCCAAGCATCATCATGGAATGTCCTTGCTGGTATGCTAATGTATGTCATGTTACATGCCTAAGTAGCAGTGAGTTGCATAATTGGAGAATAGATACACTATCGGAAGCCTTGGAAAGAAGGGGAAAAAAAAAAAAAAAAAAAAAAAAAAAAAAAAAAAAAAAAAAAAAAAAAAAAAAAAAAAAAAAAAAAAAAAAAAAAGGATCATCTAGTAATAACATAAGCCCTAACATCCTACCGTAAGATCAGCTTGGCGGATGGTATGGGCTCTAGGCAACAATGGAACCAGATTTTTGTTTCCAATTTCCCATTTCCTATTTCCCATTTCTAGGCTTAAGTCAATACTATGTCTTAGATTATTCTGAGCTCAATTGATGAGGGAGCCCAGACCTCTTGCCTGGATTCACCCCGACTTCGAAGGACACAGAGTAGTAGGTAGAGATGTATCATACATCATGTATGGTGAGTATGAGATTATACTTAAGGTCTAAGACCAGGTAACATTGACATATTCATGGTATTTTCAATATGATGGGGTTTCAAGGCTTGAGTACTACGTAGAATATCTAGTGATATGCGATATGGATAGCTAGCCCAACCTTCTTCAAAAGCTACAGACTTGATATGGGTGACCATATGGAACACTTCCTCTTAACCCCCCATACCTGGGATCAGACAGGGATGTAATCATCTAAGCATGTTGTTAGCAAGCACAGACTAGCTTAGCAATAGAATGCTGCCTATACACTCCAGTTCTACTACATCGCGTTTAGCCCTCCCGACTGCAACGATAGGTAACCTGCTTTGTCTTTCCTTTATTCCCTTTGCCCGCCTTTCCTGTTCGTGGGAATCTATTGACTTGATTCATGAAGTCTAGACAATAGTCCAGTGTCAAGATATATTTCGCTAATTATCCTTCGAACCTAGGGGCTTACTCTCGAGTGATATGAGTGAACTCGATATTCTTTAGCCTGATAGATAGAGAAGCACAGTTAGTCAACGCCAAAAAACAATGACAAAAGCGAGCATTCTGTCTAGATTGATTAACTTACTTGCCATCTCTGCGATTTATCAATCTCTTTGTCAGCTAAAATGAATCGGTTCCACCCCAGCATATTCTAGAGGTGGAATTCTCCTTAGTAAGTTCTAACATCATCCAAGTAGGTTCTACTAAGACATCAAATCGCGCATCTCCACACTCCCCATTAGCCATTGGCCAGTTGGTACCTTGGTATGCTTTTTTCGACTGCTGATATATCTCCCCTTTCACGGGCTACTGGGGAAGATTGGGAAAAGGATAACAAGAGGGCGAGAGTCAGGCATCGAAGCATTTTGTACACTAGCATACTCATCATACTAAGCTTACCTTTGAGCATAGAATGTAAAGGTAAAAAAGTATGGGCGATCAAGCATAACTCTCTGGAATGCTTGCTTCCCATATAAGTCAATCTCAAGAGCATTCCCATTATTCTAGATCGTTTTTGGTCGACCACTTGTCGGCCATATATGAGGTCAGATTTCTGTTGTTTGGTCGCATGTGCCGGAAGGCTGTTGGTTTCTTATCCTCGGGTCCAACCATATATGAAGCCGCCAATACGGAATGATATTCAATGAGCACTTACATTTTCTACGTGAGCCCTGAGGGCCCCCTGCATAATTGTCTCGTGGGCTAGAAAATGGCGGATCTGTGTTACGTTGTCCTTTTGTTTGCATTAGTCTAAGGAGAAGGCTCCCACCGGGTCAATGTAGCATTCTATTCTATTATCTACCCGCTCTGCTCAGATATTGTTTTTGAACATTATAGAGGATCACTAACTCCATGTGTCAAATTACAACCTAGAAGACCTAGAACCACAAGCCCATTGGTGAAACAGAGAGAAGACAAGGGGCGGCTTGAAATAGGCATGCCACTAAGCATGTTGTCTTCTGCCTATATGCATATCATGTGGCTACGTTCTCCATTCCGTCAAGCCTTTTTTTTTTCTATGTAATAAGCGCTCTAAGAGTATAGGAACTCCTTGATCTCCATCAACGCTTTTCCCAATCAACAGCATACATACTTGTAGAAAGGCGATACCAGAGATACAATATTAATGAACTAGCAGCGGGGACGCAGGTACACACAGCCATTCATGGTCATCTCTTACAGAATATACTTGTCAACCACGGCTAAAACAATATAGGATAACAACGCTCGCAGTCACAAAATCAAGAAGATCTTGAAAGAATTCACATCAAACATATCCCGCACGATTAATATGAATATCTACGCGCCGTTAGTCTCAAAATCCATGATCAGATCGACCCAATGTATGTCGGCGCTGCGGCAGCAGCTCGCCGGGCCACGTTACAAGTGGAGGATCTGTATTTTCAGACCGACGACTCTAGTGTATACTACATAACTTAGTTTGGCGACTATGACGAAGTCTAGAGCAGCAGAGTTATCCTGTAGGAGGCCTTCTTTACCTTGACTTCGCGTCAAGCATTTCAGCTGTTAGGGCAGGGCGCACCATATGTGAAGCTTTATCTTTACCTACGGTGCTGGTTGCTCGTGGACTAGGGCTTACTAGAGTAGAATATGCATTCAACATTGGTCATCAGCGAGAGGCAGTATACCCACAACCCGCATCCAAGCTTTCACGGTCCGAGTCATTTTCAAAAGCAAGTGACTGCCCTGCAAGGCCGTTCGCATGTATCTCTTATGGTAATATTATCTAGTAGTATATACTTAAGTTTTCTTTGACTGGATTAAGCGCTTGAAGCTTGAAGTGCTGGAATGATCTCGCTGACTAGGAAGAACCATCTAAGCGCTCTAATGCAACAGGTATATATCTCTGTGGAAACAAAGCTTGACCCGAGCACGAGGCACTTTGTTGGATTGGTCATCTACTGCCGTTCAAAAGGACATCGGGTCGCACTACATCATAGATCTATAAAGCAGCCCGAGGATATCACCTTCTTCTAGCAAAACACGCGCCAGCTCTTCTGATTACAGGCATCAGACACATTTTATAAGATGTGCGATATGGAGAACCACTTTCTGTACAAATGTTGAAATGATCTAGAACAGTAGAATATAAGTCTGTTTCAACTTAGAATTGATACATACGACTATAGGGTGTGGAAAACAGGGCTTCTCGTCTGCTCAGCCGTACTTAAGCCAATTGTGTAAGCTCGGCCAAAAGACAGGAGCGCCCTCTTAGGTAAAGCGTCTCACACCATTTTTGTTGGTGTTTCCTGGGGCCCTGTGCCCCACACGAGGCTACTATGAGTCTGACTAGTTCGACCCAGGTTACATCGCGCCTCTTTCGTACTGTACCGGCGAAAGGAATAAGCATTGGGCCCATGCGGTGCACTCAAGATGTGGGACTAGGGAGGTACAGCCGGCGTGGATTTACAATCTAGCTACATAGATTGTGCGGCCAGGAGGCCAAGCTGGACCTAGATCCACGGACGCACGTCCGGCTCGACTGTGCGACAGCCAACTGTAACGAATCAATAGTGCTTGGTTTCTACCATTACCCTAATTGACCAAAAAGGCCCAAATGTTTGGTCAGCGACACCAAACTCCAAGTAGTACTAAAGATATTTTTAGTTTCACCACAATGCGTTTTTAGCAGGAAGGTGAGGGTAGCAGTACTACACAGCTAAGAAACCCCTATGGATGACTAGGTAATAAAAATCCACTATCTGACTTTTTATAGATGGCTCCAACTTGGAGCATTCATGAAGCTTTGATAAATCCACGGTGACGATATAGGCCTCACGGTTAGGGTTTCCAGCCACAGGCATTTGATGAGCGATCGAAGAGGAAGTTCTCTCACAAGTTTTTCATGTGATACTCAAATCCCACCGGAGCTCACGTCTCCCGCCATTACTGGATCCTCGCTCATTGGGTTATGCTGTAATAAGATATGGAGGCTTTAATATCTGCGGTTCCTGTACTTTGACCTTTTTTGGAACTGTGCCTGGCGTTTGTGCCCGTTAGGCTTAGGCGTTCCGCTCCTGATGGACCACGCTTGGCGCTAGTTCGGACGAATAGTCCGGAGCGCTGAACATTGATAATGATAATCGACCCTTGAAGCACGGGTATTAGTTGTTGCTAACCTTCCTCCGAGCAGCGAAACTAATTCTCACCTAATCACCTGGCACTAAAGGTCCACCCAGAATTTCGAGCATCTTGCAACGTAAAAGACCTAAATATCAACACGTAACTCAACCATGCCCAAAGACTAAGAGACGCTGAAGGAGGTTCTGGGACCATGGCCGCAGGCCCTCACAGGATCATGTATAGCCCGGAATTAGTGGAGATGATTCTTCTCGAGCTGGATATGCGGACCTCTTGACTTCGGCTCAGCGCGTGTGCCGTACCTGGCGCACACCACTAATTTTCAGCTCCTTATCCATTCAACACGCACTGTTCTTCGAGGCCGTTCCTTCAAGCCAAGGCACCATGAAACGGTGTAATCCTCTGCTGATAGAGACTTTCCTGTCCTTTTTTTCAACCTCCATCGCGACTCACGGTGAAAAAAAGACAGAGCTTCATCAACGACTGAGGTGCAGAACCCAAAGCTATCTCTGCTGTCTCTCAAAGCTGCCAGAGACCCAAACCACCGACCTTCCTTTCTCTACCAAAACGCCAGCTGGCAGAATATATTGATCCAGCAACCGCCTGTACAGACTTTAGCATACATTAAGTTTGAAAAGCAGCGAGTCGGTCTTGCATACTATCGCTACATGATCTCTAATAGCAACAAAGAGAATGAGCAGTAGGACCAGAAAATTCCAAACCCAATCAGGGCCGGAATTTGTATGGATGTTATTTATGATTTAGTCTTGGAGCAGAATTGCTTCATCGCAATTATTCTGGTGGGGAAACGTTCCATCGGAGATTATCGAAAGCGGGTCAGATATTTCGGGAGAAATGTGGGAGAATACCATACATTGCAGCGATCTGATACCTTTTACTTCTTTCATAGTACAGTGTGTTACCAGACGCCCGTGTCGGCCGGATCCTGAAGTAGAGATCTGCTGAGTGATTATGTTTCCTGTCGAAGACTATGTGGTGAGAATCGCCAATATCCTGGAGAGATTGAAGATACAGCCTGATATAGAAGGGCCAATTTTTTACCAAAACTTACGCGGAGATTAGCTGTCGATTTTTATAAAACGCCGACATCGCATTTAAAGGTTTAAGCTTGATTATGTGTGGGATGGGGCCTGGGGCGTTTGAAGCATTAAGTGTTCTTGGAATTATCAGAGTAGGTTTATAACTGTAGATTCAACTTGAATCAGGGTCCAAACTCGTGGCAATGTACAGATATTCAGAAACTGCTTTCCTTAGAAACAGAGAAGTCGTGATCATCGAATTGTCTTTGAATAAACGTGACCAGAAGACTCTAGGTGACATAACCCACCAAAACAAAAGTGATGTAAGATCTGATCTTCACAATGAAAGTGAACTGTATGCACTAGGCACATTGACACTATGTTATCAAGGGATAAGGTCATCCTTTCATCGTTCTTTCATATCTATCTACCAGATAATAACGACAAGGTAAAGGCTTAGCCCTGCGCACTGGGAAAACCTGTATTCTGAACTGTCAGCGTGATTTGGCTAAGTTGCAGCGACAGTGGCTTTGATGATGGGTGACGGGATAGTACTGTCATGCTCAAAAATTGACTATCAAAGGACGTGATCACCTACAGCTTCCTCAACACATTATACCCAAGAAAAGGTCGTTGTCGAAATCAAACAGTAAAGATGCCTAAAATAGCACCACACAACATTTCCGGCATCACAGAGATTCTCGAAGCAATACTTCTCCAAGTAGATAAACGGAAATTGCTTACTTCGGCTCAAGGCATTATCTCATCCAAGACTCTAGCAATATCCAGAGGGCCCTCCTGCTCAAACCAAAGAAGAAATTCTCTTGGTTACAAGAATACCGAAGAGATTCACTCATTGAGGAGCTCTGGCATGCCATTTTTCGACCACTCTACCCACGCCTGCTTGCTGATCCTTCGAAACAAGTAGCATATCGTCGAGAAAATGCAAGCTGGCGGCACATGTTGCTCCAACAGCCATCGGTGTTCTACATCTGGTATACCGAAACTAACCATCAGCGGCAGAATCCGCCTGCCATTCTCAGACTCCGCGAGGATTTTCTTCAGTTGGGCGATCTTTATGCCGGCATACAGCTAGTGGATCACAACCAGGACCAGGATTCCCTCATCAATTGGTGTAAAAGCCTGTTGTATGAGGAGCTAGAGCTCAGGTTGCACCATCAACATGCTACGGCGACTTCGAAGTAAATGCTGGTTGTGGCTTTGATCCGTCTTGTTGGTGCATGCTTCTCTTAACTCGAAAGATTGTGAAAAAGGACAGAAAACTTGTCAATTGATTTAGATGCCTGGGCGGCATTTATTATGTTCAACCTGTCTCTGTTGGTTAATAGCATTGACTGGGAAGTATGCGCCCTCGATTCAAGGAGGAAGACAATGTTAATATCCAGGAATACTAATATACTAACTCACAATTCTCACTATCAAAGACTTCATACGCGTCTCTTTATTTCGATTTACAAGATCCAATAAAACAGCCATATCGGTCTTATGGATATTTACAAATCATTAAATGAGATGAGTGTTAAGCAGCATTGGCTTTACCTTCTCATTTCTGCACTAAATTCTCTGTCTTCTACCATATTGCCTTGGGGATACTCTCTAAAAGTAGTGTTAAGTTCAGTTAATTGTCATTGAAAATTTTCTATACTTTGATTATTGGACATTTATAAAAGCAGACTCTCTAACTCAATTGCTTTGGCGAGATTCAAGCATGGTCTATTAATCTACAACACCCTCATCAATGAGTTTACCAAACATCAACTCAAGTCACCGTATTGTGAGCTAAAGCACAGTGATCGCGCCTCCACTGAGCTCTGCTGTACATTACTCTAGAGCTGGCCTGGTAGAGATACTGCAGATACAATCTATCTGCAAGCTTTTTCTCATAGTTCTGTTTCTTCAGCAAAATTGCAAGAACGTTGGTTGCTACAGCAGTGAAAACTTAAGAAACAGACATTCAAGACATTCAAGACATTCAAGACATTCAGGACATTCACTTGAGGGAGTAAGAGATCCCTGCGAGCTGCATCTTGTCTATCTCTGGGTGGGGTAAACAGTTCACACTCTCTCTTTTAGTCTTTCTTCGACTCTCGCCCTAGCTCTCATATTAGCTGCGACTGCAACTCCTCGCCAGTCATATACTATTTGAAAGGCATCTTGAGACAACAGTCACTACGATCCTTACAGTCAAGGGCAAGCACCTGAGAGCCTGCACAATGTCGGGCACGTCAAATGACAGAATCTATGAGCTCGATCCAAAAGGCAATGTAACATTCGTTGTCGCAGATGCTCCATATGCTTCTTTTCTCTTGGGACTATGTGATAAGTCTGATAAGTGCGACACTGCTAAGCCTAGATTTCCATCGTTCGTATCTGCTAACAAATCTTCGTAAAGAGGGCAATCTGCGCGCAATGCGGATCACACAAATGCAGCAGACGAGACAGTAGCACATACGACTGAGTTCATGGCCCGAGCTTGTTTACGCATTCGAAAATCCTCAAAGCGACTGTTACTCGCCAGTTCGCAGTTCAGGCGCACATTCCGGCATAACTTCCTGGAGGGCAACACACTTCGTTCTGCAGGACAGGTGGAGATACCAGTAGAAGACGGGAAGGCAATCCATTTTTTACTGTTGATTATTCTTCATCGCCAAATACGGTTTGTACCCGGAAGGCTTGCCTTCCACCAGCTAGTCGAGATGGCTATGCTTGTGGGTTACTACGAATGCTACGAAGTTGTTGAGAGATTATCCGATAGGTGGATCAGCGATAATGAGGTCAATGATCTATTGACTAGGGATCCTACAAGCCTTCCGGAGTTGCTCTGCATTTCATGGGTTTTCCAGAAGAGTGACATCTTCAAGTTAGTAACGAAGGCTTCTCCAGCGCCAAAGCAGCTGCAAAGTCACAGCAAAAAGGCTACCAATCCCCTCAAAAATAATAGGTACGTCAATAATTGTGATTTACAAAACTCGGAAACATACATAAGGTCTGATTGGCTTTATATCAAAAGATGCTATCGATCGTTCAAGACAAAGATGTATCTCCAAGGTCATCGACGACCTTCATAGCCTACTTCTGAGATTTTCTATATCACCCGAAGAATGACAAGTTGTGTTCCCCGCCCCTGCGCCAGAAACCCCGGTTCAGACAATTACGTTCTACAGGGGTGACTTCTGTATGGGTCGCGCAGTGCCTGCGGGTATTAATCCCAACGCCATATGGGCAAGGGAAGTAGATCTTTTTCGGATAAAGGCAAACAGGGCAATTAGAGGGGGGGGGGGGAGGCCATGTGTCCGCATAGGGGTGGATGGGCGTTTGTTTGAGATCTATGTAATACCTTTGCGTCAGGAATGATTCCATTACCTCGAAAATGTCAAAAGGATAGTCATACAGTCATTCTTGAAGGTTGTAGCATATACAGGTGAAACGGAATTACTTCTTTCCATCCAAGTCCGAAAAGAAGTTCCGGCCAAAGTCGGAGCTGCTATCATTGAATCGAAGCTTCCTGTCAATGCCATGGATCTTCTGCATGTCTTCTTCGCTTAGTTTGAAGTCACCTGCTAAGTTGTCCTTGATTCTCGAAGGAGTTTTGGACTTGGGAAGCACCGAGTGACCCTGCGTAACACCCCAGGCTAGAAAGAAACCGTTAGATGTAGATTACAGATGCCATCAAACATTCGGGGTATGGCACTTACCAAGCGCAACCTGAGCCGAGCTCTTATTATACTTCTTGCCGATCTCGACCAGCACCGGGTCATCGATCAGCTTGCCGATAGTGCCTTCCCGGCTATAGAGCTCGTTTTGGTTTCCGAAGGGAGAGTAGTGGGTGACATGAATGCCTCTTTCCTTGTGCCAGTCAACGAATGAACGCTGTTGCAGCCATGGGTGGCCTTCTAGCTGGTGAGCAGCGGGCACGACCGAAGTGTTCTTCAGCAAATTTTCCATCTCAGCCTTGGAAAAGTTAGAGACACCAATTGCCTTGACCTTCCCAGTGGATAGCAATTTCTCCATGGCCTTGTATGTCTGTGGTACTAAGTAAGTCAAATGCTCATGAAAGTGAGGGTTATTCAGAAGAAACATACGTCGACATAGTCGACATCGATCACAGCCGCCTTGTCATTCTTCTTTGGGAACAGCTCGTCGCCTCGTTTCCAGGCAACAGGCCAATGCATCAAAAAAAGGTCAACATAGTCTAAGCCCAGATCATTGAGTGAATCTTGAAGGGCCTGGGCCACGTCATCGGGGTGATGCTTGTTGTTCCAGAGCTTGGTTGTCACGAAAAGCTCCTCACGGGGAACCCCACTCTTCTTGATGGCTTTTCCTACCGCTGGCTCAGTTCCATATCTATCGATCGTCAGAATGAGAGTACCGTTTGCGAAACCGTCGGTCATGAACTTACACCCGAGCAGTATCAATGTGGCGATATCCGGCTTTGATGGCTTCGAGCACGGCTCCCTCTTGTGCGTCAGCATCTTGCCAGGTACCAAAGCCAATGGCCGGTATTTCAGCCCCAGTGTTGAGCTTGAGCTTGGTTCCTCCCATTTTGTACTGAACAGTTTCGTAGTTGCAAATGAATTGGTTGAACTGGTTCTGAAAATGTTATTGTTGTCACGATTGCAAAGTGACTATGACCTCTATATATACACTGCACTGGGGCAGATCTAACAAAGAATACGTGATTTAATAGGAGCATTACTCTACGAGTCGACGTCAAGTTGACGCATCCCATGTTATACTGACTTCGGATGGTTATGACGTCGCCGTGAACCACAACAGAAGCTCCACAATATGCTAGTAAAGGTAACAAGCTAGGACTGGGAAATAAGAAACCAATCATGCAATATTGCTCCGCCCATTGTTTCTACCGGGCTTTGGGCCCTTCTATGTTCCACACTCTATTTTGATCACTCGTCTTACACAGCGCCTCGCAGGTATAAATAACATGACAAACGGAGCTTGATTCTCTTATGATGTCGCATGTAGTGATGTTTTAGGACGGTGTAGCATAGTATGTCTCACTCAGTCAATTGATTTTGTGCAGAATTATTGTATTAGTAGTCTAGATCCAGCTTAATCAACAATGAACTGAACTTTACACTGACGGGTTCATTGATTAGGGTTCAAATAAGTCGTGATGTTTGTCTTCCCGCCAAACAACGCTCTTGGCCATGTCGCTTGCCGTTGGCCCAAGCTCTCCACCTATAAAACCTCGTCCCGCCCACAACAATTTTTTCTCTGAACTTTCCCTAGCTTATATCTCAGCGACAACAACATGCATTGAGTATCACCCTGACATCTCACTGTCTTGGTCGTTGTCTCCAGGCACTTGGAGTATAATGATGGCTTCAGAGTGTCTCGGACTGTTGTGTATAAGTTTGTAAAAGGTATGCGAAATTTTTTTTTTTTCCTTTCTCGAACAACAAAATTCTCCCCTCGAATGATGACTCTATGACACGCTAAGGCATTCCTCAAACTTAATCACCATGTGGAATTCGTGTTTCTATCAAGTTTCAGCCTTGTCTGACCTTCTCTATCCTATCTTTACTGCTATCAACTTGCCCTTCTGGTATGATCGTTGACTAACAGATTCGTGGATAGGTAAATACAACTCACCAATTTTCTCATTCAATTCCAATGATGAAATCTTGAACGAACGGGCGGACATAACTGTAATACATTTGCGTGCATCCATCAAAAGCGAAGCGTACAAACTTTGCGGGTGTAAAGCGGTGTATTACTTGTTGAGAACTCGTCACCTGAGCTTTCAGCTTATCATTCTGTGGTTACCATGACTGGACTTGCAGCATACTAACAAGTCTTCAGGTATTGTCCACTTGATTTGTCTCTTTCTGCATTCTGCACATTCCAAACCAGTCAACCTTAAATGATGAACACCGTTATTCACACTGTTTGATCTTTGCTTTGCATGGAAATGAACATTCTTACAAAAATTCTGATTTAATGAGGTGAGTTCTTGGATTGGTCTAGAGTGTGTAGGATTGGTATGCTAACGATTTCCAGCCTGACTTTAGTTGACAAATCTCAACTTCTGGATTACACATAGCACCTTCTTGATATGTGCTGACTCTTGCGGTCATTTAGGACCCTATTCCATCGTAGTCTTCTAGGCAGCAACGCACAAAGTGTGAGTGTACCTTCTTGTTTGTCCCGTCTTTCCTATGATGAGCAACAATATTTCGCTGTGTTCTTACTGAACATCATTGAAGAAACACAAATTTCACCTTGGAGAACTGATATCACCTTTTTACAATTCATCAATACATGCAAATGTTTATTTGTGCATGGCTAACAGCTAGACACAGGCAATGAAACTCGATTTCAAATAGCAAATATGATCTCCATACAAACATGGATTTATGATATACTGTATTTCTTTTCTAGCATTCCGTTTCTGGTATGGCGCTGTAAAGACTTGTATGAATTGTGAAGCTTGATCGTAGTTGCAATCTAGACTAAAGTAAGCCACGCTGTTTCTTTAGCGCTTGCAACTGGTCTAAGCGTATATGCCTGGCGTATCAAGCAGTCGGCTCAAACCCCAAAGAGGCTGAAGTCACTCAGTGTGCTACAATGTAAGCAATATCTCTGGACATGTCAATATCGGCCTCGACCAAATGTACTGTACAGGATAGAGAACTATAATCGGTTTAATCTTGGTTGACTCATATACACTATACGTTAAAAACCACAATACCTCCTGCTTAAGTTACTCGATATACTGGGTAATGAATATATTCATTCCATGCATACACACGTGCATACACACGTGCATACACACGTGCATAGTAGAAGTTTGCACCGTTTGTTTCAATGGCAGTCGCCAGTCAGAGACAGACGGTTGCCGTTTTGCCAATCCATGGCCGTATTATTTCCACTCCTCAACTTCTCAGTTCAAGTTCTCCAATTACCTCTCTTCATTCCTTGTGGTATCCTCGTCAAGAATCACCACAAGCAAAATGGGTTTCGGAAGTCCAGGCACTGGTGTCAATCCCACCAAGCCCACACCGTAAGTTACCTACGCGCTCGTTTTACCGCAGCACCCAGCGATGCGATGACCAGTCTACATGAGTTTAGAAACTAACTTATTCTCCAGCCCCGAGCGCGGTAGTTTCCCGCTTGATCATGAAGGTATGAATAAGTTCCTTACTGCAGTTATATCGAACGACCTACCCGATTCGCGAACTCGCCTCTCAGTCTAGACATTCGACCAT
>ML732250.1:0-124798 GCA_009176345.1 Aspergillus leporis | reverse complement strand
CAATACATACACGTAAAAAAAAAAAAAAAGCCAAAAGAAAAAAGGTTTCATTGTGAACGATCGGCGGAATCACATGTACCACATGGCTTGAATTGAACCATGGCTGTAGCATCGCCCCACAAGCGTTGCCCTAAATCGAAGCTTTTCCGCTGAAGATCCTTCTCGGTGACTCCGGGTTGCACTCTTCTATTCCCTTAACATAATTACTCGCCAATGAGACCAATGCCCACTGTCGATCTCTTCTCTATCTGTGCTAGGCCCCCTGTCCATTCTGGGGTTCTGAATTGTTCGATTCCGAACCGATTTTAGCCATCATCCGCATGACCAACTTCGGCTTTCTTTCCCCATTCCTAAACGAAAAACCGGCCGACGGTTGTATATTGACTGTTGATTATAATATTGAATCCTTCCGATGAGCTGAACAGGAACGCCCCAATCACATTCAAATATAGCTGTCTATAACTGCTTAATATCCCTCATTCTACGCCCTTTTGACCCCCACCCCGGGCGCCAACCGACTCTTCTGACGTAAACAGGGACCAAATACGAGGAAAAGCACCAGGATCGGAATCATCAACACAGCGATACACCCGAGCAAAGTGCTAGCCCATTGAATGCCAGATTGTTGAACATCTGCCGGGTGAATAGTGGGAAGCATGCGCCCACCATGGACCGCATCATCGTGTTAGCAGCGAACGCGGACGCCGCGCTGAAAAAATGTGCTCATTAGCATGCGAGACTATTAAGCCCCTGAGCGAGACGGGAAACATACAAATTAAGATATGAATCAAGTAGGTAGTTAAACCCCTGCATGAAGATCGAGGTGATGCCGAACCCAACCATAACCCCCGGCCGCTGTGGGGGCCATCCAATGGATTGATGGGTTCCAACCTGTCCAACCAAACCTATCACAAACATCGTCAACCGCAATCGTCAACCGCATGCACGGCAATATCGATCGAATGATCCAATTCAGGGGAGAAATTGTGGTCTACATACCAGAGTAGCCCTCCGGCAAAAGCAACATTACCCACAATGCAAGGGGGTAACCGCCACTTGGGTACAGGCACATTATTATTGGCTACTAGCTTTCGGGAGTACGATTTTGGAGTAATAAAACGAAAGTACTACCCAAGATTTCTCCAATGATCAATCCGATAAACTGCAATCCGCTGACACCACCGGTCATACGATATGTGCCATGGAAGACGATGGGGTAGGCCGAAAGCAAGGCATAGGCCGGACCATAGATGAAGGGTATGTAAAGCGTCTGGAGGAAGGCGATGGGCTCGGTGAACAGGATCAAGAAGGGTCGCGCGAGGTTCTTGGTGATAAGTTTCCGGAAATCGATCTCCAGTTCATCCTGTCGAGCGTGGATACCCCAGTTCCTGGTTTGGCGGCGCAGGATGGCTGCCTTCTGTGCCAGAACGATGGGCGCATAGGTCTCTTTGGCAAAGAGGGCCATGAGAAGTAAGCTGAAGAAGCCGACGAAAGACGGCACATACAGCGTCCATCGCCAGCCTAGGTAGCGCTCTGCGATGAACCCACCGATGAATGGCGCTGTAAAGGGGTCGGTAAATACGGACATCGTGTAAACAGCGATCGCAATGCCTCGATGACGATTGTTAAAGAGATCCGATAGACTGGCAGGGACTAGAGCAATAACACTCCGCGGCGCAGAATCCCGAAAAGAAGCGTGTCAACATAATGGTCTGCGTGTCTTTCGCTGTAGCGCAGGCGATAGTGACGATATCGAACCCGAACATACCAACAACAGATGCCATCTTCGTCCAATCAGCTCGGAGGCTGGCGCCCATACGGTCGGACCAGCAGAGAAGCCCAACACATATAGCGTTGTCCCCAGCGCAGCGACTTCTTTTCCGAACCCGAATTCCTTCATAACGCCCTCCGAAGCCGTTGCGAACACGGCGCTAGCATATGCTGTGACGAGGGCACAAATGTCAAAAGTGACGCTATAAGAACTCTGTCATTAAATCAGAACTGATGCCCTGGCCGCACAGTGAATCGGTTATGGCATACCGCGTCTTAATGGGCCAATTCTGTGGATGCATGGGATCATCCGATCCTTCGAATTCAACTACATAATCTTCCGCGTCTGGCAGAGAGGGAGGATGTTGTTTTCCTGTACCCAGAGGCAGCCACTGGTCTCGGGGAATACGACTCCGGCTCGATCCAACTGTAATTTGCTGTTGTAGACGATAGGTATTGATCCACTCGAGCTCCAGACCGTCCGACTTTTCTTATTCTTTCGAAGAAAAAAATACTGTGAACACATGTTATGTCCTAAGTGTAGGCCCGATGTTCTAGCTAGAGTGCTGCACAGTCCAGATTTGGGCTCTACCAATCCTACAAATCCCAGCACGCATGGGGTCACCCGACTTAGGATATAATTTTAAGAATTTGTTGATTGAGATTCTCAAACCAGCGAATCAGCACAGCGGGGCAATGATCCAGCGTGGCATAATTCCGCGGCAAAGACTTCTTTTCGGGACTAAGAATTGGTAGTTGGACACGATCCATCCCGAAGTTGGGTCCCTTTAGTCGGGTAGTTGGCATGGCGCAGCGTCTTCGGGGAGCTAAATGGGGCTCCGGCATCGAATCAACACCGTCAGTGGGACCTTGATATATGGTGTACATATGTACCCTGTCTAGGGTTCGATTAATTGCACCCAAACTATCGATTTTCGTGATCGTTCTTACGGACAAATGGTTTCTCATCCGTCAACAATCCTTACATTCAATTGTCTGCCCGCTTGTTCTCAAGACAGCTCCCGAATCCACAAGGCTGCTACTCGGCTCGTTGAACAGCTCCGGTTCTTGGCGCTTGTTCCGTAGGCTTATCGTCGTTGCTCAAATTAGGGATTTGGTGGAAGAACATTTGTCAGGGCTGTTACCTATGAGTTTTATTGGGTCTAGTCTCCCTTCATGGAGTATATATTACCCAGGCCAAAATCAAGATTTTTGCAACTAATATTTCTATTGAAAATAGGCAACTCGCATATTGCATAGCGTCTTCTGTTCAAAGCCCTAACCCAGGCCACAGTCCCAGAACTCCCTACCTGAATATTCATGCAGAAGACATATCACTTCCCAGATCACATCATATGAGCAAAGGAAACCGCGGAATGGAACCCGTGGTGGGTTAAAGCAGGGACTGTGCCTAATGCAAGAGACATGATAACGATCGGTTAACTATACAGGGGACAGCCCTTACACCTCTAGAAGGCACCGCTTGCCCTTCGGTGACATCAGGAAGAACAACATCTGCTCCATATCGCCCTCATTGAAATCATATTTGCTAGAGATCTTAGCGTTGGGGAAGTAGCGGAAGAAATATCCCGCGGCAAGTCGTAATTCGATCTTCGCCAGGTGGAGTCCAATACAGTCTACATTATCCATATCAGTCAAAGAATTGCGACATCGATTACAGTGAACTTACTGCGGGATCCGGCACCAAAGGGCATGAATGCGTCCTTCATTTCCTTCGTTGGCGAGGCCCATCGGGATGGTTCGAATCTAGCATGTAGTCAGCAATGTTCCATGTGTTTCGCCGGTTCTTCATCTTACTTCTCCGGCTGGGGGTATGCAATCGGATCGCGATGCAAGCTGTACAACTGTGTGCTGACAGTAGAGCCCGCGGGTATGTAGTGCCCTCCCAGCGTCGTCCCCTTCGGTGGCACGCTGCGTGGCAGAGCCGAAGGCACAGCAGGATAGAGACGGAGCGCCTCATTGATCACCTGGTTAAGGTAGGGCAACGGCCGTAGGTCCTCGTCCGTGAAGTTATCCGAAATTGTCGCCAGCTCGTCGACCAGTTTTCTCTGAATCTGCGGATCCCGACAGACAGCCCAGACAAGATAAGTCAGAGTATTGGCGGTGGTATCACTCCCCGCCACGATGAAGCTCTGCGCATCGTCGCGAATCTCATTGTCGGGGAGACCTTCCTCCCCGGCGTTGTAAAGCTTAGTGAAGACAGTTGGCTTTGGGTTGTCCGGGTTCTCAGCTAAAAGCCTCTTGTACCGATTGATAGACTCCGTCGCATATCCGAACACACGGTCTCCGCTCGCATTGACCTCCTTGAATATGGGAAGAGGGAGCAAGGTAGCCAGTTGGACGAGGACAGGGAAGCTCGCGCGAATACCTCCGATGATTGAGATCATCTCAATATCCTTTACATATTGATTTTTCTTCTGCGCATTAGCTAAAGTATTTCTTGGCCAAGCAAAGAAAGAGATACAAACCTTTCCCTGTTCCAACATGCGGAACGAATCGCCGAAGGTAAGCTCTCCAATAATATCTGTCGCCATAAAAAACCACCATTTATAGACATCAGCTACTCCGCGTGTCTTCATCTCCTCTTGGATCTTCTGGATCGTCAGGCGGACTCGGGATTCAATCAACGGCTCCATCGATTTGAGCGAGAGTTCAGACATGGGCGAGGAAAGCAGTCGACGATGGGCATTATGGAATTTCGGATCGGTTGTTGTAAAGATACTTTGTGTGTCCTTCCGGTTCAGGAGCGTATACCAGGGGTCCTTGAGGAAACCACTTCCAATGCGATGGATTTCGCGTGCGCCACCGATGTCAGCAACGTCCACTTCATTAGGGCCGATTCGAACGATAGGGCATGTTTCCAATGTTAGCTGAGGCTTGTAGATTGGGGGCCATTTTACAAACCATATTTGTCGTGCAGGGCGTGGACATAACGGGGCCGCTGGCCGGTGACAACTTTGTATCGAAGAGGGAGATCGGTGAACTTAGTATACCAGGGGCCAGGCAGATAGCTCAGATGGCTTTTTTGTGAGCGGTATACGACCTTAAAGGCGAATTAGTTGGCACTGCGCCTTTCTAAAGTCAGTGAGCTACCTACCGATAGAACGTATACTAAGACAGCTATCGACGCGATGGCAGGGATATTGTCCCGTACAAACCCGGAATCCATGTTGTTGGTTCACGCTGATCTGCTAACTAGCTGTGTTTTTACCTATTCAATGCAGCCCAGTAATCCCACAGGCTACAGGTTGAGTTTCATGAAGCTGTTGGCTAAATGTACCCAGTAGGGTTGACGTCTGGTTTTAAAAGCACTAGTGGAGTGCTATGCAACGTCGGACTGTGACACTAGATATATGAACCACAAATCACCCACACGCCTGATCCAGATCATGGGCGCCGGGCGCAAGATAAGCTAGTCCTTGCTATTCTGGCTAATTGGAAGGGGGCGGGCCTGCATGGACGCATGCGTTGTTTCATCAAGGGGTGCCGCTTGAGGAATGATATCCCTAGATGCCCACCCGCAAACAACATGGCGACATACATAGGTCGAATTAATATGTTACCACAGACAAAGGAAATAAGCTTACAATTAGTAGCTTCCGATCGCAGTGTAGATATGTCGTACACCCCTCATTGCAATCCCTCTTCTATTAAAATGCTACAAGTACGACTTTCCTTCTATTATTTGTATTCCCATCATTCATCATTAGTGTGTGCATGTTTCCCACCGCTTGCTTAGCAGGTACATACAATGCAAAATTGATCAGGGTTCAGCATATACTTAAATTCCTCGGAGCGAATGTAACGTTGAAGCCCGTGAACTGCAATCGCTCCTTGAGGTTATAACATCTAGCACCCACATCCTACCTTAGTGGGAAGGAGATCGAACCGGAACGCGTACGTTATCCCAATCTTGACAATAAACAGTGAATAAATGCTTCAACCATATTATAAGAACTTCATTATCAATGTCGTCAAGAAATAGATATATATTCTAGCAGCAGTGACAGCAGAGAAGCCCTATTCAAGGAACGAAATGTGGTATTATTAGGGTGACTCTTTGCTGGACATGGAGTACGTCACAGGCTTAGTAGACACTGCCACCACAGAACTCTGAAGCTGCTTCGGGACAGCTAGGGGGATTCCAAAGCAATTTAATGCCTCCTAAACTCATATAGTAGAAACCATCGAAATGGAAGTCTAAGCGGAACAGTTTCCCCGCGAATGGCTGCATTCCGCAACGGGAGTGATCCACATTGACGAAAACGGCCTCAATGATTCTAGACACCGTTCGCCCGTTCCTCGATGTCAGCAATTGCCGCGGAAATCCTGAGACTGACATGCAAAGTCCCTGTAATCGCGCTTAGGTTCGCAATGAGGGCATTTCTTTCATCAGACTGAAGCCCCTCCAGCCCCATCAAGTCTGTCATGCTGAGGAATTTATTTTCTTTATTTATTTATTTTATTTATTTATTCTTTTCATTCGAGATCTTCAAGCGTATCACTATCATATGATATTAACTAATATGGAATTCAAAAGAGATTTCCCGACTAACATTAGCTACTACTATCTGTACGACACTGCCCAATCATATAGTGGTTCATCTATGGCATGAGACGCACTATGCACTCGGCGATCAAGTGGACAAAGTCGGCATCTCCAACCACTATATTATAATCATGCATGCTTATGAGTACGATGCTCGAAACCAGTTGTTGTGTTGCTGAGTTAGGGTTATATTTTAATAGGGATATGGTGTTGGGGTAAGGGTAGGTTAGGGTTGGAGTCAAATGTTGGAGAAGGAACATGATGTCACGCCATAAACAGGAACTCGCTTCACTACTCCACCTATTTCTTGTCACATAGATAAAGGCACATATACACTGATACGTGTCTATTTATTTATACCTTTATAAATATTTTCGAGGCAAGAATGAATCCGTCAATTCCCGACACAATGTGGGCAGCTCAAATTACCGAAGTACGCTTCTCATCCACGCTATCAATCCCAACCCTCTAATGCTTCTCAGTTCAACAAACCATACACCTTAACAACCGTCAAAGTCCCACAAATCCGTCCCAATGAGCTTCTCGTCAAGATTCATGCAGCGGGGTTCTGTCACTCCGACATTCAAGTGTGGCGCGGAGAGCTCAACAGCCCCCTGCCTTTAATCCCGTCCCATGAACCCGTTGGCACAATTGTACAGGTAGGCGACAATGCCGCCTCAAAATGGAAGGTCGGAGGTCGAGTAGGTATCCTGAACTTTAAAAATGCATGTGCGAGCTGTGCGGGATGCACGGGAACCCAGAAGAGATATGGAAAACTAGATCCACGTTTCTGTGACCACCGAGAGACAGGAGGCTTCAAAAACGATGGATGCTTTGCCGAATATATGGTAGCCGACTCAGAAACAACAGTGACACTACCTGACTCTGTGTCCTTCCAACAAGCGGCGCCTCTTTTATGTGCGGGGGTATGCTACCATTTTCGCCCTTCATTGATAAAAAGATGAGAGCTAAGAAGTAGGCGACGGTTTGGGGAGCCCTCAACAAGGTGCGACCATTTCTACGTCGGTGTGATACGATCGGTATCATTGGAATTGGAGGACTCGGTCAGCTGGGTGTACAGCTTGCCAAAGCGCTGGGATATCGAACCGTGGCTATCGATAACCAAGATGATAGTCTGCAGCTCACGGATGACATGCCCAACCAGCTTCAGCCGGACCTTCTGGTGAATACGACACATGGCGATGCAAGCGATAAAATTATGAAGGAAAGCGGAGGTGAAGGTCTGGCAGCTGTGATTAATTGCGTGGATTCAATTGCCGTCAACGCGTGGAGCTTGGGGTTGCTACGTGTGGGCGGCATAGCGGTCCTTCTGGGCCTGCCGGCGGACCAGTGGAGGTTCGATACTCACCCCATTGTGTTTCGAGAATTGGTTCTTTGTGGAAGCTATATTGCGAGTCGTGAGGAGGTGGAGGAGATGATGGAGGTAGTCCACCAATATGGAATTCGGTCTCAGTTGACGGTGGTGAAGAAAGATGATATCCCTCGGCTACCAGAAACATATTTGTCCAGAACGTTTCGCGGACGTTTGGTAGTGGGGTTTGACTACTAGTTCGTATAGTCAGTGCCAACCAGGTTTATATAGAACACAACGAAGATTAGCCTCAGTATTTTCTCGGCGGTTACCATTGTATAAACTCGGATGCATATGATTGAGTCCTTCCTGGGAATAGATGCTGTTGGGGTAAAGATATATCAACGAGGTAATTCGAAATGTGGGAACGTATATCCCCACTAAGTTTATACTTGAAAAGGCATAGAAATATATCCAATAGTAATACACCCATTGAATAGGTCTTCATATCTGTCAGATGATGGTGATATTGCGAGTGTCTTGGTAGCCAGCCAAACACTGGAAAATGGTCACAAGGCAACCAACTCCCGGTAGTGGGTGTCCCCTCCTACTCGGTCCTCTCTTGAAAGAAGAGGGAAGAAAAACTGAAAGAAGAGCATGGACAAGAAAAGACAAGCAGAACAATTAAAAGAAGAAAAAAGAAAGGAAAGATCTATTAAAGAAGCAGCAAATATAATGATCTATGTGAAATGAGGATACATTTGTTGGAAGAGGGTTGAGAGGGAAAATACAATACACGGAGTCTTGTATGGTCATCTGGATGGTTGATGCCTAAAAGAAACAAACATTCACTTATCGGTAGTAGGAGGAGGAAAGAGAAAAGGCAAACTGATCAGGTGCTTTTGTTTTGTCTTCGGTCTGGTTATTTTTCTTCTTGCTCACTCTCACCACCAGTCAAACAAAATGTTGAATTGTATGGTCTCGTATCATCATGATTTGCATATGATCCCAAGTCAATTGAATTCACTTCAATTGTTTCCCCGAACAACACTCCAGGGCGGTGTGAGATGTGGGGATTGGGATCTCTCTAATGCTTCTGATTAGTGGGATGGGTTGAGTCTTGAAAACTGAGCCTCAGCCTTTTTTTTCTGCCCATCACGATAATTTAGTAATAAATTAGGCTGACCAAACAACAAAGCCAACAACCACCCACCGCAACAACTTAACACCCAACGAGGTCCGACTCCTGAGTCTCTCTTCTTCCCTCCCTCCCTCCTTGAACCCCTTTGGTACTTTTTCTTTTTTTCTTTTCTTTATTTTCCTTCCCCCCCTGATCGACTGGACCTACTCTTTTCGCTCGTTTTAGCCTGTCCTCATCATTGGCCTTGGCAATTTCCCCACAGGTTATCTACTGGTCTCTTTGGTCTCTGACACCAGCAGAGCCTCGCTGCTCTCCGTCCTTCGTTTCTTTCCCCCCCCACCCTCCCCTATTCTGGACCTCTCTCTCCTGGCCCCATCATCGTACGGTTCACACCATGGCACACTATCAGAATGGCCAACCATCATATGGCCAACCTGGGAATTCCACGCAACAGTCCCGCTATGACCTGTACACCACCGCCTCCTCCACCTCCACCTCACAGAATAATCCGACCCTCCGGAGGATGCCGAGCTACAGCGTAGGGGACGATGCGGGTCTCTTTGCGTCGTCTAATGCCCAAAATCCACGACCGACAGATGCAAACGCGCGCTATCCCGGGTGGAGTGGTGCTGGAGACGCTCAAGGGGGTTACAGCAATGACCGACAGGAGTACGCGGACCACCCCAGATATGCACATTTGCCCTCGACCACCTCCTCCCAAATCCCTCGTAGTCGCGCTTCCTCGCAGTCTAGCTACCAGTACCAGTATACCTCATCCGTGGCCTCACCCACCCAAGCGGCGTACAATCCTCAGCAATACGCCGTCCCTTCCACCCCGTCGCAATTGAACTATAACCCTTTGGCCTACTCTGGCTCCAGCGGCCCTTACAGCAGCAGCGCGACGACCCCGGGACATCAAGCATATAATCCAGCGGCGTATCAGACGGCCAGCGTCGCTGGATACGGTTCCGCCAGCGTGCAGCGACATCCGAGTGTCGGATACGCACAACCGCCTCCGACACCACTCTCCTACGCACCAGCGTCCTCACAGTTACCGCCGCCCCCGCCACCGCGAGGTCCAGACCATCCCTATGGAAGCCGTCTGTCGCCCCAGTATAGCAGCTCTTCTCCCGGGACGCCTTACGGGTTTGTTACACAGCAGGCCACAACGTCAGCCTACAATCTTGCCTCTCCGTCGACCCCGAGCGCAACCTATGCGTCGTCCTTTGCGAACATGGGCTTGACACAATCTCGCCCCTACACCGGTGGATCGCACGGGCCATCCTCCCCTCGCCGGTCCGAGTCCGCGGTCGCATCCTATGCGGACCAACCCCCAGAGCCTCCCGCTCATGCGTCGTCGAGCGAGGACCCCTATGGAAAACGACTCAGCTTGACGCGTCCCGGGTCTGGACGGTCCCTCCCCACGCCGCCGATTTATCCGCCTCAGCCGCAACTGTCGCCGCAGCGGACGGATACACTGACTCGACACCCGCAGTCGCGCCCGCTGCCAGGCCCTCCGGTCGATGCAGACGATGGTCCGAACCCGTTGTCGAACGGAGGAGGGGGTTTGCATGGCGGATTAGAAGGAAGAGGAGCTTATGATGACCTGATGAAGGAAGTTGAGGCAGCGGTGTTAGACACCGGGGACCGTAGTAGCCTACGATCGCTGCATTTAGAGACACAGAACGCCAGTCATGGGGTGGATGGGGCCGTGATGCGTCTGTCTCCCGATGAGAGACATACCCACACCAACGGGAGCATGGCAACTGGCACAGGGCAGTATGTTAACTACGACGCCTATAGCGACGACAGTGATGCCGAAGCGGCAGCCGGACTGGCGATGTTACAGATGGCAGATGAGGAAGACCGAGTGCGAGCGGAGCGCCTACAGGACCGTTCGCGGCGCGAAACAAATGCCTCAATCATTAGTGCATATGGTCGCCAGGATTCAACCGGAGCGAGTGACGACATGGCTTCGTACGGAGGAAATCGTCAGGGGCATTCCCAGTATGAAGAGCCAGACCCCTCTACCGATGAGTACGCGGACGCAACCGATCACAACCGACTGGTCGCCACCTCCGGCTCGATGAGGAGCTCCAACGTGTCAGTGGAGGATCGCGAATACTCGGACGAGTACGACTATCCTCCCATCGCTCAGGACTCGGACTATCCCTTCCAACCGTCCCATGCGCGCGTGGATGCAGGTGGCACGGGTGGATTGTCTGAGCCGAATCCCTATGGGCGGCGGATGAGCTTCGATTATGGGGACGAGGGGACCTTGTCTCCCGTTCGTCATTCTCAGCAGTCAGGCAGCGACGAGTCTGAAAGGGAAGGGGAGCCCGGAGACCTCTTTTTCCACCCCGGCATGCGACCCCTACCGCCGGCGCCGGTGGAACCCGCGAACAGAGCAGATCTAATCCCGCATTTGATGCCGGCAGGGACGTACCGGCAACAGGAGCAGGGAGATTGGCAGAGTGCTACTCAGTATACACCCTCTTACTACCCTGTTGCTGCTGATTCGTACGGGCCGACCGTGCCTAGCCCCTCTCAAGTCCCACGGTCGACTTCTTTGTCAAGTCACCCGATTGGACCTCGTACTGACCCCCCTATCAGATCCAAGACCGATGCAGACCGGGCCAAGTACAAGCAACAGCATGACCTGTTACGCCAGCAGGCATCTGGCTCGCCGAAGGTGCCGGCGTCCCCGCAGGCTGCGGCCGCCATGACCCTAGATCTGCCCACGATCCCCGCCGGACGTCGCAAGAAGTTTCATCCCGGCAAACTGTCAACGGAGCAGTTCCGTCGCTGTGTAGAGCCATGGGCACTGAGTGCCATTCTGGCCTGGATCCGGGAGCTGAGCGAAGACGAAACGGACCTCAAGGAGCAGGCGATCGTCGACGCGATCGTCGCCCTGTTCACCCACAAAGTGCCAACCATGAACATTGCGGATGCCGAAACTCTCGCCGCACGAGTCGTGCAGAACATGTTCACGGAAGAGGCTTTGATCAAGGAAGAGGAATGGGTCAAACTTGGCAGCGGGTCTCTGTCTGGCGTTATCTTCCAGATCACAGGCACAGGCTGTTATTCGCCCCGTTTACACGAAGAGGAGACGGAGGTCTTTGGGCGCTGCTACTCCCATCATTGTATGCGGACGCTGAAGAAGGTAAACCTGCGGTCGCAGATGATGGAGCAACAGAAAAAGGCAGAAGACTGGGTCACATTCTACAAGGTTCCCAAGGAGCTGTTGAAGACGTATCCGAGGAAAGAGATTGACCGCCAGAATAACCTTCATGAGATTGTGACAACAGAGGATTCTTTTATTGGGCAATTGGATATTCTGCGTGAGTTGTACCGAGATCAGCTGGCGAACATGCAGCCGACCATCATTCCTCCCAAACGCATCAACAAGTTCTTGAACGACGTTTTCGGCAAAGTCGATTTGGTGAAGGAAGTGAACGAAGATCATCTTCTAGCGCAGCTCAAATATCGGCAGAAAGAACAGGGTCCGTTTATTGCTGGATTCAGTGATATCTTCCGAGAATGGATCCGGAAAGCAAAATCTGTCTACATTGACTATGCGGCAACATTTCCTTATGCGAACTATCTCGTCAGGAGTGAGGCCGAGAGGAACATTCACTTCCGGCAATTCCTCGAGCAAGCTCAGAAGCACGCACTATCAAATCGTCTGAGTTGGGATACCTTCCTGAAGGCTCCGATAACCCGAATCCAACGATATACCCTGTTACTAGCCACCGTGCATAAGAATATGCCCAAGGATACCGAGGAAAAGGCCAATCTGGCGCAAGCCATCGAGGAGATCAAGCTGGTTGCCCTGGAATGTGACAACAAGGTCGGTGAAACAACCAAGAAGGTTGGTCTCATGGAGCTGTCCGCCCGGCTGCAGCTCCGCCAGGAGATGAAGAGAGAGGTCGAGCTGAATCTGGAACATTTGGGGCGTGAGATTATCCATCAAGGGGATCTGCAGCGGCCGGGCACCCGGACCCGATTCTTGCAAGAAACCCATGCCATCCTCTTTGACCACTATCTCGTGCTGGCAAAGCCTGTTCCCAAGTATAAGGTCTTCGATGTATCGAAATTGCCCATTCCCATGGATCTCTTAGTCCTTGAAAGCACCAATGAAGACCCTGTCGTCAAATCTTCGGTCCGAGGTGTCGCGACGGTGACTCAGCCTCAGGCTGTTGCCGTTCGTGGTGGAGATATCAACCCAGCAGCCGCTGCTGGTGCAGCAGGAGGCAAAACAATTGTCCCCGCCACTGTTCTGGAGAATTCTAAGGATGACAAGATACTGTACCCTTTTAAGATTAAGCATCTGGGGAAGAATGGGACGTATACACTCTATGCCTCTTCCTCGCAGAACCGACAAGATTGGTGCGAAAAAATCCTCGAAGCGAAGACGAAACATGCCGCAGCCCTGTTTGCACAGAATGCAGAACCATTTAGACTCCGCGTGCTTGCAGATACTGCGTTTGCTTCTTCAGATTATTCTCCACCTTCTAAGAGTGTCATTATCAAAGGCACGCCTCTGGACCGTGCTATCAGAGAAGTCGAGCATCGATTTTCGGACGTTAAGAGACCCTTGCCAATTTGCCGAACCGCCGTTCACTCCGCAACAGTCTTTCAGCAGCCCCCTGGTCGGATGATGTGCGCGATTGGTACTGATAACGGAGTGTATATTTCCGAATACAACGATCCCCGTGGTTGGATTAGGGTATGTACTTCTCTCATCCAGTGAACAACCTAAGGGTTTTTGCTCCTGACATGGCTAATCTTGTTTCTAGGCTATTCAAATCCCCCGGGTTACCCAGGTCGCCGTATTTGAGGAATTCAATGTGTTCCTTCTTATTGCCGACAAATCTTTGATTGCATACCATCTGGACGTTGTGTGCCCGCCGGGTGGCGTCTCTACCCAAACAACAACGGACTCGGCTCGCCGAGCGCCGCAGAAACTGTCCGGAAGTCGCGAAGTCGGCTTTTTTGCTGCAGGGCACATGAAAGATCGCACTTTAGTGATGTACAAAAAGCGAGATGGGCTGTCTTCGACCTTCAAGGTTAGTTCGTGTCTCCCGAAACCACAGTCTTCAAGGCTAATTATCCCGTGTAGATCTTAGAGCCGGTCCTACAGAAGTCATCGACGAGTAAGAATCGTTTCTTCTCTCGTCGCTCACAAACCGAGTTCTTCCGCGAGTACGATGAGTTCTACATTCCGGCAGAGAGCTACAGCATCAATATGTTCCATTCGTCTCTGGCTATTTCAACCCAACGGGGCATCGAGATTCTCACAATTGATAAGAAACAGACATGGTCTGTTCCAGATTTCCGCTCCGAGGCCCCAGAAGCACAAGCTCAACTTAGCACCATCGCCGCCCGTATCAGCAATCTACGCCCCCTGGGCATGTTCCGCCTCAGTGATAGCGAGTTCCTCGTCGTCTACGCTGAGTGCGCTGTATACGTGAACAAGCACGGCGATGTATCCCGCAGTGTGGTCATGGAGTTCGTGGGACGTGCTCATTCTGCCTGTCTCTATGGCAAATTCTTGGTGCTATTCAATGATGATTTCGTCGAAGTACGGAATGCAATGAATGGCCGCTTACGGCAGGTGATCCCCGGTCATGGTGTCGTTTGTCTTGATGATGGCAGCAGCATGCCCGGGTCAGGAGCCAATAGCATTCCCACCACAGCAGGTGGCACGGTGAACCTGTCCAGTGGGTTGTCTAACGGTGTCGCCCTGGCGAACACCGGCCGTACCGTCAAGATTTGCATGCAGCATCCCGAGCATGAACGGAGTCTGATCGTCCTTGAATTGATTGAGAACGAAGGGCAAAAGGACTAAGATTTTTAACCTCATTTATCTCATCTATCTCAATAACAAACCCCTCCCTGTCTACTGTCTCACACTATGCCCCCTATCATGAGCTGTGACGAATACACCTTACTATCCCCTTTCTGCACTTGCATTCGAACTTCACAACATTATCTTTTTTGAAAATATCTCTTCAGCTGGGCAGCGACTCAAGCATCCGCCAGATCAGTCCTTTCCCGCTTATCATACTTTACTCTTTCAGTTCTTGATCTATACCCCTTTGTTGTCTTGGTTTATTTTCCCTGTTCATTACCATTGTTCGATAGATCCCAAATACAGTGACTTGTACATACACATTGCATCGTCCTGGACTATAGAGAGCCGCGATTTCTATCATTTTTCCCCCTGTCTCGATTCTGATTCACTCAAAATCTTAGATATATTTCTATATGTAGCATATAGCGGTATACTGATCTCACCACCTTAAGTCTCAACGCAGAAACTGAAAAAAGTGGGGTAAAATCAAGGATAGCCCGACAACAAATCCCATCCAGACGGAAGTACTCAGCTGGACGACAGAAAGAACAAAATAAATCAAAACAGTGAACCGTAATCCAACGCCACAATCATCAGATTCAAGTTAACGCTGAAGAGCAACAGTACGTACATACACCGTCCATCTTTCCTCTCTTCATAAAACAGGAGAGCATCTAGATGGGCTACATTCGCAGTAGCGAGACAACAGGCTGAACAACAGGCTGAACAATCATATCAGACACGATACATTGTGAATGCATGTACAAAATGCAGGTAACACGATAACAGAAATATAATAGAAGACAAGACACCAATACCAACCATCCCGTCCCATCTAGACCTCATGACTCAAATTCAACCTTACTGACGACGTGATGATCATCATTGGATATCCGCTGATGCTCTTGACTACTGCTTCCTTCAGCTGCGTGCCCATCATTTCCATCCAGGAGTGAGGCATCGTCCTTCCCGCGCACGCTGACCACTTCAGCGCCTTCGAGGAGGTCACGGTCTGTTTCGCGGACACTGCGGCGTTCGGGGTCTGCGCCGTAAGCGCCGGCACCCCAGCTGGAGATGCCACCGACCATAGCGGGTGTGGCGGCGGTGCCGGTACGAGGATCATAGTCCTCTTCGTCGTCGTCTTCGTCGACGTCTTGTTCGGGGCGGCTGAGAGCGTTGCGTTCCAGTTCGCGTTGCGCTTCATCCATCCGCTTCTTGACTTCAGCGGCCATCCGGATGCCATCTGAGACGATATTGTCCAGGACGCCGCGCAGCCCCTTGCCCGGAGGAACGATGCCGCCGGATGCGCCTGCAACGGTTGCACCAGCACCAGCGGTGAGATGGGGTTTGGGTGTGTTGATGTTGGAGAAAGTAGTAAGGTTCGATGAAAGAGAAGAGAGCTTAGCCGCGGGATGTGATTGATCGGACAGGCGGAATGATTGAGGGAAAAACGTATCGAAGAACTGCTCTAACAACTCATCCGCTAATATGACCATGCGGAATGTGGGAAGGGTGATGTGTAGTGGGTTGTTGGGGTCTAGGGCCGGATTTGCAGATGCTGATGTACTCCGGTTACGCTGGGTTTCACTGACTTGCTTCTCAGAACCAGATGGCTGCGGCTTTTCTTCTTCACCAACATCAATCAGGTCCTCCTCGTCGTCATCACCAATGGTGAATGCTTCGAGTTTATCGGTTGCTTCCGTTGTATCCTCTTCCTCCGTATGCTTGCCCTCTGGATTACTGGGGTCGGCATACTCAAAGCAGCGGCGGATGAACGAGCTGACGCTCCCTAGGAACCTTTCATCAGTACTCAGCTTATCTTGTTCGAAGCGATTAGACTTGTTCGGTCCGCCAACCTCCTCCAGGGATTGACTTGGAGTGATTGCACCGTCAAAGCCTCGCCGAGAGAGGAAGAGGAGAGCCTCTGACATCCTCAGAATCCCTTCCCGATCGACGGTGCCGTTCCCACGGTCATCATATAGGTCAAAGAAGTATTGAATATTGTTCATGATGTCACGGGGTCCCTTGAGGCGTGCAAGTCCGTTGACGACATTCTGCAAGTTGAGCCCTTCAGATGGGTCTGTGGCCCACTTCCGGAAGAGTCGCTGCATGAATTCGTGGTCTGCTGGTTCCGGTTTATTGTTCCAGGCAAAGGACTTTCCAAATCCTCTAAAGCTGTGGGAACTTTGATCAGCAGTCGACTCCTTGCGCGAAGATCCTGGGGTGTCTCCCACAGCCCACTTGGCCGTAGCTGCGAGGAAATCGCGGAAGGCATCGTAGTCCATATGAGTAGGACTCGGCCCGAGACCAACACGGCCAACTTCTTGGTCCACAGGAGGTCCCAAGATGGAAGTCCTCGTGATTCTTTTCTTCTCTTGGCGCTTTTTCTCTTCGTCCAGTAGCCTCTGCCTCTGCTGGTGCTCGTAGAGAACCTCATAGAAACGATCATAAATCAGACCCAAGTCATCCATGCTGAGCTTTTTGCTGTCCGGACCCAGATTCCGGATAGAAGTGCGTTTGGCGAAACTCTCGATGCTCTCCAGCACTGCGTCTTTATGTTTATCACGTTGCTCTGTGATCGTTTGGTGCGTGATCCCCGAAAACTCCTTGAAAGCGACAACCATGAGTTCCTGGAACCGGGTAATGGCCCTCAATTTCGGGTTCTCCGACCTTGGGTGGGCTGATTCATCTAGGCGAGAAAAGTACGACTTGAGGATAGAGATGAACGACCCGTCGTCCTGTATGTCCAAAAGCTCTTCACCATTAACGCGAAGGATGGCTAACCCAACTTGGAATAGAACCTTGGGCCCTTCAAGGAAAAACACATCTAGAACTCGGAAAGCGAAAACCAATGGCATGGAATTGATGTATAGGGAGAGGAACCATGGGAGCGATACAACGGAAAGCTGGATATCTGATTTTGTGAGGTGTTCCCAAAGGACTGGCATCGTTTTCTCCACGAGGGACTCAAAGACCTTTTGATCCAGTAAAGTACCATACATAGTCATCGAGTAATACCCCGGTAATAGACGGTCGCACAGGACAGAAAGGAGGAAGAAGGCTTGCGCCTCAGACATGTAACTGAAAAAGTCAGCGAAAAACCCAACGCGGTAACGACGAGGTGGTATACATCAACAAGGCCGCGACGACAATATTCATAGCTTGACAATATCCAATCTCGGCATTGGTCCAGCTGTAGGCCGTGAGGACCCTACGAAGTCGTCCAATGCCTTCCTCGCTTTGGAACCCAGCATACTCTGGTAGACTCCGATTCAGATCTTTTTCAATCTCGTCGATGGCTAAAGACTCTTGCCCGGAAAATTTCGAAAGAGTTTCGGTATATAGATTGGGAGACCGCAGGCGGAGATACAGAGACCCCGAAGCCAACTCCCAGATTTCACCGCGTAGACGATTCGGGAGTCCAACTCGAATCAGCTTATGAAATGTGGGTTGTCGGATGAGAGTCGCGTTGCGGCCATTCTCTACAGAAGACTTAATATACGATCTGTATGGGAGCGAAGCCGAGCCTAGGGTATAGCATACCTCTGAAGTATTCCCCCCATAACCTCATTTTACTTCTGTCCCGGAGCTTGCGGGCATCTCCAGGGTACCGGAAAATCATCCCTAGGCCGGCATCTGGCGGTTGGCGCGCATCCGGATTATCGCCATCCTGGCTCTTTGACTTGGCGCCAGACAGCAAGTACTCCGAATAACAATCATTTACTACTACCCGCAAATTTTCGATTTCTTTCATGCATGCCCGCAATCCCTTCTTCAACCCATCACAGAATCGCTCGCAGGCCTGCCTGCTCCCGACCAGCTGGATCGTAAATCGTTGAGGGACAAACCCAGGTGTCTGTTGCTTTCCCAGAGTACCGTTCCACGTTGTGATAGCAAGCGAAAATACATGGCTGAGACTGTTCAGTCGCTCTACCCGGCGGATGCAACAAAGTGGGATGGTGAAACCATTACCAAACGGTCCAGTCCCGTTGGTCTGACCGGCCCAATACGTCGAAACACTGTGAGTTGCAGATGGTGCAAAACTGGTAGGCTGAGTCGTGAAGCATATAAATCGCTCGCTCAGATGGAGTCGGCCGGCGTAACGGTTCCCAGTGTGTTCAAAGTTGCGAAGCTGCTCTCCATGGGATGTAGACGATGGGGTATGCGGAAGGGGGAGGATCAATTCTGCGGTAATCTCTTGTACCGGATTCTGAGAATCGGGAAGACGAAATTGTTGGCGAAATAGGGAGGCTTTCGAAGGGTTGCGATCGGAGGAAGTGAGCGTGGGGAGGGTGAAGTTGGCAGGGTCGATGAATGACTGGGCTTTTTGAACGAAAGACGACCATTGCATCATCGTGCAGGAATAGGTTCACGGAACCTCTAGAGACACACAGAGGAATGAGGGAGGTCTCCCAGCTGCCTTGAGCGAAGGTGAATAGGTAAGTAGTAAGGCTGACGCTAAGGCCGGGCGGAAGCGGCAGTTTGGGTACAGCTCACGACGGCGATCCAAGCTCGGGCAATGAGTTCAGTATGGTTACCAACCTAGTAGTTCAGTACGGAAGCCCTTAGGTATAAGGGGGAGGAAAAAAAGAATCAAAGACCAAGCTCATCGTAGAAACATGCAAAACATCCTTCTACAAGGCTTATGAGCCGCAATAGACTTGAATCCGGATTTGTTTGGACTGGCTCGGAGAGGGAGAGGGGAATGAATGGAATGGAATGAATGATGAATGGACGGTTCCTGTCGAAGGCCGGCCCCTCACGTGATGAAGTGAAACAGCCAAGACCACTACTTCAGGTATCATTATATCATCATGCTTGTGAGCTTCTCAGATGAGTAATTGCTATATTTCTCATGTCATATAGCTAGTGGAACCAGCGGAGAACAATCCTCTTTCGATTTCTAGAGATGGTAAAACGAACTATACAAAAGAATTACAAGGAAATGCACAGATGAGGCACGGAACACTACGTTGTTGAACATGGTGGTAAATGAAAGGGCGAGAGAGAAAGTGAAGCAGATACATGGAGGAAAAGGGGCTAACGAAAGATTACTACCTAGAAACCAGTCATCTCTAAAGAGTCACTGCCAGCCAATACAAATTCCCATATCCTATCCTATTCAGTAAAGGTCGGATTATTTTTGTTTCACCCAGATGACACATCCCATCACTCAAAGCCGAGAATCGTTCAGTTCTTATCAGCGGTGGCGGCCTCGGCTGAAGCCTCATCAGTATAGGCAGGGGGAAGCTCATCGGCAGCCTCGGTCATCAAGCACTGCTTCTCAGACGTAGTGCCTTGCTCAAGGGATTCTTCACGGTCAGAGCGACGATAGCGCTGCCACATGAACACCACCAGCTGACCGATTAGCATACCAACAGCGCTGGCGGCCAACCCTGCCAGAACTCCCAGTGCAGCCGGGATAACGATGAAACGAACAACACGAGAGGCGGTGCGTTCCCAGCCACCATGGTGTCCATGGTGGTGATGGTGGGGCTGATCAGGACGTCCCATTCCTTCGGCCTCGGGCGGAAATGGCATGCCACCGGGGCCAAAGCCATCATGGTGGTTATGAGGACGAGGACGACCGCAGTGTGGCTTGGGGCCCATAATTCCGAGCATACGCGCCTTGGCGGCGGCAAACAAATCACGAATCCGGTTGAACAAGAGTTTTCTCAAGCACTTGGGCTTTCCCCGACATTGTCTCCAGGAGACACGGTTGGGGGTGTTGTCCTCAATGTCGGTCTTCACCATGTAGAGGTTACCCTCAGGGTCATGGAGGAGATTGATCGCAACAGTGTTCAGTGGAACCGGGTGACTGTCCAAATCGAGGACAGTGAAGCGAACGGCCACCAAGTCGACAGGCTCATGGGGTGGAGAGGGTAGCGGTAACATTTCAACGGCATATCCCAGCGGAATGGACTCCGACTCCTCGCCATCAGACAGACGATGCTGGACAGCGGTGATGACGGTCGGAGGATGGGGAGGGAAGATCTGACGCCCGTTGGCCAGTAAGACACCCCCCTCAATTGAGAAGTTCAGAGACTATGGGTTGATCGTTAGACACTCTGTATGCGTTTTGTTGATAACTTCGCGACTCTTATACTAGGATCGGGTGGGGGATCCACTCACCAAAGCCGTTTGGAAACCATCAGTCCAGCTGACCTTCCCATTCTCGGTCACTTCTCTGAAAGGGCACTCGGTGCAGAGCAGATCGATGTTCTGTTGCTGAGACACATGAGCTTCCAAAGGCTGAAGACCTGGCTCCGAACTGATAGCGTCTACTTCGGCTTCCGGGACGACTAAGAAAGCGTTGGCGCCTAGAACGGCGACGCTCCCGAGAAGGAACGAACGGAGATTCATGGTGAATTAGAAGATGGACATGAGAGTCGATAGTTGGGGGTAAGAGTGGCTGCGTATGATCAATAAATAGAATAAATGTAAGAGACTTAGACAAAAGGAGACGAAAGATGATAAGGGGAAACGAGAGAGAGAGAAAGAAAAGAAAGGCGATGGATGATGAATCAATGGATGATTAGAATGTGAGCGCCTGAAGATTCGGGGCGCCTGCAGACTGTGTTTTGGTTGGCTGGATATTTCTCTGTGGCGGAGTGCGTGACGCAACACTATGTTCCAGGCCTTACCCGGCTGGGGTTAGCGCCACTACCCGCAATGGGGCAATCATCCGACTCCGTCTCAAAAATAGACTCCAATGTATAAAAGAATCATATCTTGTCTATCTTTCGACCAACAACAGATAATGAGCGCAAATCTCTCAAGTACAGGGCAGAATACAGGGCAGAATACAGGCTCCACAATGACGGCCACTGAAGTTTAGCCTGTAATGGACTTGTCCCGCATCAAAGTCTCCCCACTGCCTCACATTTTGGACTATGAAGGCCTCCTTGAGATACATACCCTTGGACGACCAGACTCATTTAGGCTTTATCCTTCAGCTTAACCACGTTTACAAATTTACTATCCGGGAATTACTAACATGGAAGCACGTCAACAAATGCAATGCTATGAAGTCAGACATACACATGAAAAGGACGGGAAGCACTTCTGTAGACCTTCGACCGACAGGCATTGTGATTGACTTTGCCCCAAAAAAACGGCAGAGCCTCCCAACAACAATAAGGACCTACATCGCATCTTCTCACTGGCTAGTTCTCAGACCTTGCATGATTCTGCAGCCCGCTATCACATCTCCAGACAATCGTGAACGCGAATTTGTTCCGTGCTAGTTTGAATTCAACGAGCAGCCTAAAGCTACGCGCGAAGATGCACGAGACGTCCAAGTGGCCAAATTGGCTAGATTATCCCAATGATACTGGTTCTATATCCAACCTCTTGGCCATCTCGTAAGTCAGCACCTGTACGAAATGAAATTCAGAATCCCCACTCTCCTGCATCATAGTGTGCAGACCTCTCGGTACTTCGTTGGCCTCCATCCAGCTTTCGTTGTTGGTTCTACTAAGAGACCACATACAATACAGAAAAGCGATACAGAACAATAGCAGAACCCATTTGGTCCAAGTATTCGAGGCTAACGTCCGTTGATGGTTCTGCCATTCTATATCACATTTCTCGCTGTATGGTTTCTTAGTCACTGAAGCGATGTCATTTCCAACATAAATATAAGGGTCCTGGATCGGGACAAGCTCGCTGTCCACATTCATATAAAATTGCGACATATCATACGTCACAGGGGGTATCGACGGGTTCTCTACTACCGCAGCATCATGTACGGCTTGGTAGCCAGCAACTTGAAGCGAGGGTGAGATTTTGATGCGGCGCAGGTCCATTACTGGCCGAACTTTTGATGGTGGTCGTCGTTGTGGAACCTGTGCCCTGACGATCTTGTCGGGGAAGTGCACTACACCTGTGCAATTAGATGGGAATGGTTTCCAGGTACCCGAGATGTTCTTCCGATTCTCCCCATTAGGTGTACTTCCTGACTTGACATTCTTTGCTTTTTTGTCAGACGTCCCAGTCCCGGCTGTACTCGCTGCATTCTTAGCATCGATGCTGACCTTATCCTTACTATTTCCAGCATCAGTGTTCTCTTGGTTGCTTGAGGTGGGCGGAACAGCTAAAGACTCAAAATGAGGGACTGCACATGTGGTAGGGAAAGTCTTAGACGGAATATCAAACTGGAGCATGTTAATCGTCACAGACGCGGGAAGAGGAGGATCTGGGATCACCCTCTTCTCGGGAGTCGCGACTTCCCCGCCTCTGACGATTGCCATTTGTTCGTCCGTCAATACATCATCCATCACTGAGTCGTGAACTCTTAATTTCTTGCCCATATACGGCGGGCCATTAGTCTTCACCAATGCTGAGTGTTTGTCGTCTTCAACGCGTCCTTGCCATCCCCATCTTGGTTCTACAGGATTGATGTCTGTTTCATCCTTCATGCCCCCTTGAAGCGTCTCGGCATCAGACATTAATAAATCCAAGACCTATACTGCTTTGTAAGCTCAACTCAAGATGAACCAATGCTGAGCCATGGGCTGACTCACGTCTTTGTGCAAAGTATCTGGCCCGTCGGCGGAGCCTTGTAAAAACGTGTTGGAAATATGGTGCCAGTCATCTTGGTCTACATCATCCGCCTTTAGTGCTATCCACCCGCGACGCATGTTAGCCATCCACTCACCTATATCCACCTCGTCCAGTGTGGGTTGGGAGCTGTCAGATGTTCCTTCTTCTTCCGAATTTGGGCCACCTTTTGTAGGCGAACTAGAAGGGAATGATTCAGGAGGCTCATATTCGTCCTCTCTTTCGTCTTTATTATTCGCCTGATTGCCTGTGGGACTAGGCGGGCTAGGCTTTCCCACACTCTGCATCTCCTCTTCTAAGGTAAGGTGATTGCGAGGATCCGACGAGGGGCGAGAAGTATCTATTGGTATATTGACTAGTCCGCTCACAGCGTCTCCTCCATATGGGCCGGAAGAGCTCTGACCATGAGTGTTGTCCTGAAAGGAGGAGCTCGAGCTTCCCTCAGCCAAGATATTAGGCGGGTCTACCAACATACTATCGCCGGAATTATCCTGAGTGCCAGAACCCCGCAAACCTTGAAGAGACCCGTATCCCAAGTCGGCCGTTCCATCGCCAACTACCGAAGGCAAGCCCATATACCCGATGAAAGCTTTTTCCATTCCCTCACACATACCAACAACCCGATAAAGGAACTCTCGCAGCATATCCCGCTCCTCTACCATGCTCCGGTACCAGTTGGTCAGATCTTCAATCCAGCAATCACTGTTAGTTTCCTTCAACCAGGACTCATAAACTTCAACCAAAGAGTCTTTCTCCTCCAACCCCTCCTGCAAGTCATCGATCGTCTGGTCCCGAAACTTAAGCTCATCCTCCAACCCCTTAGTCTCCCTCCGAGCCTCCTTGACCATCTGTTTATATCTCTTGAGCTCTTCAGAAACCTGCTCATACGCCTGCTCAGCCGATTGAACATACAGCTCCTGGCTCTGGAATCTCGACTGCGTAGTCCTCAGTTCATGTCTGGTGTGCTGCAACTCTTGCCGTAGCTCCTCGAAATTCTCGCTGAGCCTCTCCTTCTCTTCCATCAATTGATCGATGGCGTCTTTGAGTTCCTGGTTTTCTTCACGGAACCGTTGCCCCTCTGTAAGAGCGCATTTTGATTCATACACCGCGTCATGGCCCACCAATTGTTGCTGTGATTGAGACGTCACTTCGTCTTGGGGCCGGTTGGATAGGTTTGGCATGATGGATAAAGATATATCATAGCAAGCTGCTAAAGAGAGGTAAGATAGGGTATAAATAGCAAAGGCAATACGGGAAACGCGGTAGGCAGAAGCTTAGAAGTAGTAGAGGTAATAGATAAGATTCAAAATACTGAAGAGAATAGGTATGGGCCAAGTAGATTTGTAGGGAAGAGGAAAATGTATGAAGGCATGAAGTAGTAGGCGCCGGGGCAAGATAGTTCGGATTATGTAGTTGATTTGCAATAACACATGGAAGAATTAAGGTAACAAGAACACAAAGATAGCCCATGAGATGACCAAGAGATTTTACCCCTAATTGATATCAGATGACCATAATTTCCCCTGGGAAATGCATGATTCCCTATCATAACGACTTGCAACACATCACACATAGATGTATTCTTGTGTGAAGGGTGCATAGCCCCATCGTTGATTGTCCAATGGGATCTTTGTAGGCCGGTTGATAAAGAGAAAGGGGTGTAGGCATATTGTTGACAAGTTCCGTGAAGCAGGGAAGTGGAGGTATAACCCGTTGTGTGGAACGAATATGTTGGAGCGAAAAGGCAGACCCAAGCAATACTTTACAACAACACCCGCATACACCAGTTTCAAACAAGTATAGACAATATTCGATATATTTCCTCTAAGAACTAATTATATAGAGTAGCATGTATCAAATCAAAGCCTCGACTTCTGTCCCTTTACATTCGGAACAGCATCTCCCGTGAGAAGGAAATCGGGATATGACAAAGCCCCAGATGCCGCACCCCCTGCAGACATGCGCCAACTTGCCCCGTCAACTGCCACAGGTTAGTAACCAAAAGTCTCGAAAGATACAGATAGGTCACATACCAACTAGTGTCTGGCCGGAAACATAGCTTCCAGTGTCGGAGAAGAGATACACGGTAGCATCTGCGATGTCGCGGACCGAACCGAATCGGCCTAGGGGCTGTGTTTTTATGTAGGTTTCCATAGCATCGGCAGGAATGAGACGATCCAAGCCCTTGTATAATCAACATATATTCATTGTTGATTCTGAGGGAAGTGGTGTGGCACTTACCTCGGTTGATTCAATCGGACCCGGCGCGATGATATTCGAAGTCACGCCTAATGGTCCAAATTCGATGGCCACACTGTGCGACAGGGCATCCACACCGGCTTTGGCCACCGAAACGTGAGTCTGGAAGGGCATGGTTCTGTAATGAATGGTAGCGCTAACGAAAATGATGCGTCCACCAGTACCGAGCGGAGAGGGTTTTACTGGAGGCCAGTTCAGTATATTTCATATCATAATGTAGTAGATACTTCGAATACTTACAAGACTTCGAGTCGACTTTATGTTTATTCGCGGACTCGACCAGGTACGGAAGGGTGGCTTTCAGTGTGTTATAGGAACCCAAGACGTCAATGTCCATCACCGACTTGAAAGCATTGACCGATAGCTGGTTAATCGAAGCGAGGAAGTTACCGGCAGCACCAGCGCTGGATAAAGGTCAACGGGCGAAACGATGCAGACCATTGGAAGGATTGCTCATACATAACAAAGTCAATTCCGCCGAGCTCCTTGACGCAACGATCCACGGCATCCTTGAGACTTTCGAACTGGCGCACATCAACGGCGCCGATGCCGATGACCTTGGCACCTGGGCGGGCCGTGGCGATGTCTTGAGCTGCTTTCTCGGTCTTCTCCACATTTCTGCCTACGATGCATGCATTTGCGCCCAGATGGACGAGAGCACGAACTTGAGCGCTGCAGATGGTTCCTGCGCCTCCAGTGCAAAAGACAACTTTGTTCGCTATTTGGTTTTAGATTAGCACAGTCCGAACTATAACTATGGAAAGACATACTGAATAGTCCATCCTTCCAGGTGTCACTTAAATAATCAGACTTTGCGAGAGGCATTTTGTGTTAATCTGAGATGTATGAGAAGAATTGTGTGTGTATATGTCAGGTGAAATGAGACAATGTATGTACAATGAAGAGTGGAAGTTGAAATCTGGGGAAAATGTTGTTTAGTCTACACTCCTTAACTGATTGATATATGGCGGAGTTTCCTCCACATGCCGCGGTTCGGATGAAACCTCGGAAATTAAAGCTGTTAATTAATGATAACTAATCAGCATTTTATCCACTGCTGAGTAAGGGCATAACATAACTAACATAACATAACTTATGAATTCAATAGTCAATTATCTATAGCAATGATATTGGAATCAATACTACTCAGTTACTTCTACTTCCTTGGCTTCTTAGGGTAGTATCTTTGCCTTGAATATGCAACGTTTAGTAAGTGAGGACATGCCATTGTTCTTACTACTTGGGTTTCCTCGTATCGAACTTACTTCCAGCCAATTTCCAAAGTGGCATCAAGGAGTTGGGCCGAGCCGGTCCTTATGTTGGGTTGCCAGATAGGATACCTTTTGGGTTGGCCCATGTGGGCCCTCAATATATGGTAGTACTCGTTTGAAGCTGGTGTCCTCTTCGAGGATGTCATCAATAAATGAGTTTAACTAGTCGCGGGCAAATGTCGTTAGGAACATCCTCATCCCGGCGAAGGTTTGGAATAAGGATCGAATCATAAGGCAAGCGGCCTTTCCGGTATTGCATAAGAGTCACGTCTTGAATATCCATCTCTTAGAATGCCATGACCGTCTCATGGTTCCACTGCATTGCTTAGTGTATTTAAAGTCCCTGGAGGTGTATATCAGTGGTCCAAGCTCATGGGTTCTTTTCGCTTGCTGAATATTTCGAGGTCACAAAAGTTTCAGGGACAAAGGGCACAATCGTCGAAGATATATCATTGACCGCAGCGCAAAGCTGAACGAGCCAAGCAACGGCTTCGTTAAGGTCATCCATATTTTTCATCATAACTATACTCGAAAAGGAGTTTGAGACTGGCAGGAGGAAGCATTACGACTTGGAAACCTTGATATGAGGGAAGGTTCTGACGGCGATGTTTCCTAGAAAGCATCATTATTTGCGCTGCAGGATGAGTAGAATTATGAAAAGCATATTATGCAGAAGTACTATTTGTTGCCACGGAGAGATGGTGCAGTGGTAGGCATTTTCCTGGTACCTATATCTACGTCTCTATTACAAAGGACAGCAATTTGATAGAGGGATTTGTCTTCGCTGAAGCTTGTCCACAAAAGTGTCTGGATAATGTCCGTCGCGCGCAAAATCTCGCGCTTACTATCATTCATTCCTATACTTGTTTTTTTTTATTTGGCCTGGTTCATGCCAGAAAACCTACCCTATACAGTGCTATTCTCAAGCAGGGGTTGTTGGCACATGCTGGGTCCCTTAGGGCTGATGACCAAAAACGTAAAATATAACACTGCCCTGCATCAATGGCGCGTTACTGTGTCTTAGCCAAGACTCTAACTACTGCTCGTGTTGAGCGGACGACTCGTTTGGAAGGAGTATTATTATGATGCTACTTACGTGGCCAATGACATGGCCAGGGCATCCTATGTATAACCCTGATCATAAAACTCCCGATGATTTGGCCTCGATGCTATATTAAGACTCAACATCCCCAATCACGAAGTGCTCCGTATAGCACGGACCTTGATACACAGCCATGTTTCCGCCAAGTAACTAGGCGGACAACAATGTAGATCTCTCTGGGAAGAAGTGGCAAGGAAGATGATCTGAAAAGCATGCAACATCGGGAGTCCTTCACCTGGAGGCATGAGAATCTAGCTGAGCTGCCAATGCCGACCTTCAGCAAGACTGAAAGGTTACGGGAGACGGTGAGCCAGCAATGAATGCTTACACCGTACATACTTGATGACTTAGGCAAAACATTACGTTCTCAGCTAGTATTGTACTTTTGTATTCTTTTGGGAAGGTTCGCTGATACTACTTACGATATGGAACATCTGCCAAGCCATTCAGTGGCTAATGCCCCATTTTGTGTCTTTGTACCAGAAATAATGGGACCAGAGTGTCTGGGCTGCGTGAATCAAAACATGCAAGAAGATGCAGGAATATTCAAGCTGTAGCTGAAACCTACCGGCCTTTTTACATGAAAGCTGTACTAGGATTGTGACTTTCATCATGTAACAGGCCAGCTAAAATTATATATAGTGTCGAGTCAGGCACCCCAGGCGTCCCATATCGGGCACTTGATTAGGCCTAGGAGCCAGGGCTCTTACTCACAATCTACAATAATGTAGTTTAGTTATTTCTGAGGATCTGATATGGTTGCAAAGCAAGAAACCTTCGATCAGCACTTTGCCTTATTTGAAGCTTCAAGATATAACAATGAGTTTGCCAAATACTTAGTAGTCAGGTGGATCGTAATGACAAAGGAAGCAGGCAGTACGTCGGTGAATATCGAGATGATGAATGGGATAGTCAGGATACAAAGGAAATAGGCAGAATGTTAGTCAGAAAGGGTCCCATGAGGGATGATATAAAAATGGCCACAAAATCCTCAGGCTCAGCTTAAATCTTTCCCACTCAAGTTTTCGTTAACATCCATTAATCGAGCTCGAGTCATTTCTACTACTTATATATTCAATCATTCACTTTCACTCCAATTGCTAGGGCTCTCAAAAAGATTGATTAGAAAGTCTGGGTAAACCATTCTTCAGAGACGCTCAAGACTTGATGCTATATGGAACTCCTGCCGCAGGAGATCCCCACCTCTGGCAGAATGTAAAGGCTTCACAACAGGCCTCATCAGCCCTCATGTTTGCACTTCTACCATGATCATCCCACAGGATGCGTAATATATCTTTCATTTCTAGTGATGTCCCGTTAGGTTCGAAGAGGATTAATAACACAAGGAGCAGAGATCAATATATATTGGACCTTGATACACCCTTGGGGATGGTCCTCTCTTCCTGCATCGAGCAGCAAAGCATGGTAGAGTCCGTCGTTATAACCCTATTCTACCAAAACCAAACCATATCATTCATCCCTGCATGGCCCGTCGAGGGATGGCGTTTCGGAGTCCCCTATCCAGATGTCTACTGCCGAGTATGGCTCGGTGCGGTTCTCACTGTTCTTTACTTGAGTTTTCGAATAGTATGTGACAACGATATCCCTATGTGACTTATATACCTGCATGAGCTGCCGGTGGGGTTGGTGCTTTAAAGGATTGGAGCCTCGCAGTCAAAATATATATTTTATGGAAGGGAATGTTGTTATTGCATTCTATGCTAATAGTTGAGCGACGGACACTGGGAACCACACCAAGCCTACTTAGCAGTGGACATCTGAACTGAGGAATCCAAGGACCCCACATCTTGCAAAGAATGGCCATCCAGCACATTCCCGTGGCCTAGCTCTTAAGGTATACTGCCTGCCTGCTGATCTGTGCTTGGAGTTTAAGTGAGGATACCTCAAGCTGAAATGACAGTCGAGTTACGACAACCGTCGATATCACTAGGGCTATGGGATCGCATGATTTGTATTTCCGATTCTTAATCATTTTTGGTATGGCTAGAGGTTCGTAAAGAGAAATATACAGATAAAGATTGGTGTTTGTTTAAAGCTCTAATGGTACTCTACATATGTTGCTCTTGTCTCTGAGTTGCTAGTAGCTATTTGACGAGGCCAAGCTCCGTTGCGAAATCACATAAATTAAAGACAAAGTAATTAATCTATTTGCCTCCCTTCAACAAGAGAAACAATAATACACCACCACTAAAGCAAAACTAAACCCCTTCCAAAGAAAGAAAATAATCTATAATTCAGCCAGAGGCAACCCCTCATATCCGTCCCTGATAAAATCCCCTAAGGCCGCCAACGCAGCTTCCAACACCGCCGTATCACCACCAAACCCAAGACGTACATACCCAGCAAAGTTCCTCCCATCCCCAAAACACTTCCTCCCCGGCACAAGGAGAATTCCCTTCTTCTCTAAAAGCCTCGTGCAAAACACAACATCATCAACAGGCTTACTATCCCTCGTAAACCGGATGAACCCAATCGGTCCCGCAACAGGGCTCACCCACCCGCAGACCGAAGAATGCTCATCAATGAACGATTGTACAAGGGCAAGATTAGTCTTCGCTAGTGCCGTGTTACGCTTCACTAAGTTCTCGATACAGGAAGGGTCCAGTGCGCATGCCGCGATCTGCTCGTCTATTTGGCTAGCTGTTATGAGGGCATAGGAGCGGGCATTGATGCAGAGGTCTAGGATCGAGGTGCTGTGGGTTGCGAGCCAGCCTATTCGAATCCCTGCCAGCGAGTAGGCCTTTGAGAGGGAGCTGGTAATGATTGTATTTTTGTAGCCGTAGGCAAGAGCTGAGGGGGGGAAGGTTGGGTCACCTGGGGTTATGGAGTGGAAGCTTGGGCGGTAGACTTCGTCGCTGAAGACTGTTATGGCATTTTCTTGCGCAATTTGGATAATCTTTGAGAGTATTTGGTTGGGGATTATTGCGCCAGTTGGGTTTTGGGGGTTGCTATTGGGGGTTGATGAGCTTGGTTTTGATTGCTTATAGTGTTGGGGGGCTTACTTTATGACTATCATTTTTGTATTGGGTTTGATGAGCCGTTGTAGCTCCTCGACGTCGAGGCTCCAGTTACCTTCTTCTTTTGCTTGCCATAGGCTAACTTGTGCTCCGAGGGAGGCTGGAAGGGAGTATAGTTGCTGGTAAGTGGGATACTGGACGATGACATGGTCTCCCGGCCCAACTAGGGCGAAGAACACGATGAAGTTTGCAAGGGATGCACCGGGAGAGGTCAGAATGTTGTTTGGAGATATGGAACCTGCAGATTCAAGTGGGTATAAGCTTGCAATGTTCTCACGCAACGTCTCTAGTCCTGTGAAGGAAGAGCCGTAGTCCATCGGCGTGGATTGAAGTGAAGTAAGGATATCGTCAACTTTCGAAGCATTCTCAGACAAGGACTTGATGTCTTTAATTGTGATGGGAAGGGAATATGAATGCGCAAGGTTGTATTTGGGACCTGTGCTGCGTGTCAAGATCCACTGAGGCATTGTTGTCAGTATGCAAGTATGTATATCAGATATCAGAGATTGCTTACATGGTCGACTTCGAACGGTTCGATCTTCACCATGATGTTTATTAAACGGGATCTCTTTTCTCTACTCTAACTTAACGGGGAAGAATATAGCGATACTCAAGCCTCAAGTGTCTTTTTTTCTGTCTTAATATGAAGAGCATGTTGCAAGTATTTATATGCTCAATGCAATGTATAAATGAATTGCATGTACGTTGAAGGGCGCGGAAAGACTCCACTTTTACGAGTCACGCCCCCTCACTTACCAGCACTCAGTTAAGGTCTTGATAAACCAACCAGTTCGAGATTAGCCGGCTTTGTGTTGCTCTGCTATTGGTGCTGACCTATTGTCTCAGACTGGCGAGCGTTTTTTGATGGTCCAAAGCAATCGTCTGGAAGCATATCCTCTTGCGCCGAGGGTAGAGCTGTTGTACATTAAACCTACACCGATTCAGAGCAATCATTTGCTGATGAGATATTTTTAGAAGCGCCATTATTACTTATAGGGTATAAAGTTGTAGCAAGCTCGAGCAGTTCTGTGGTAATCAATAACTGGCTCTAAGTTGTAGGTAGCTTTGTCAAAATACTTTGCGACGGTTCTATTCTGTTATAAGTGTCCATCTCTGGAAGCGAGGGTATTTTACTCTATCTTTAAACTTCTCAGTTACAATCTGTCTAGTTCTTAAATTTAACAGGTTTGTCTTCATGTAATAATCTTGACAGACAAGTATCAGTGAAATCACCCAGTCTGTCTTCGACTAGCTGGATGCATTGTAGGAATACCATTGATATTAAGGATGAAGTGAACGGGCAATTCCTAATCATTTGAGTAGAACACTAATGGTTCCAAGTATCGTCTAATCAAACTATCTTTCCCTCAACAGGATCCATGATTGCCGCAAAGTGAGTCATTTCATTGGTAGTTGGCTATGTCGTTGTCCACTTGATAACTTCTTCCAGCGTAGCTGTGACTTTGGATTCTGTGGACGAACCGGTGTCGTGGTTCTGCAGAGAAAGCCCTCTTGAAAAATGTTCGTAGGTGAATCGCCTCCTCGTTTGCGCGAGGCACGTGTGCGTCTCAACGGATCTTGACGGGCACTTGAGTAGATGCGTTCAGGATGAGAAGGGACCTTTCTAGCTTGCCGCACTTTCTTATCCCAGTGTGTTTGCATGAATGCCTTCCGCTCGTTGCTATCTTCTATAAGGTTAACTACTGACACAGCAACACCTGTTCCAAGAGCGGCGCCATAGTGGCCACCGTGGTCGCCATTTTCCCTCGACGAGCAAGGAGTGGTATGATCACTGTTCGTTGCGATAATGAAAGACGAATGCAGTTCAACGTGAGCTGTTCGGTGGCCCTTTTCTAAGACAACTGCATCGGCACCATCACAGAAAACCAGGTATGCGGCCGTTGACGGTGTGCGCATTACCGTCGGCCATACACTGCTCAGGGAAGGAGGTTGTGGCGATTCATCCGAAGGCATGATGTATTGCCGAAGCATGGACGATATAGATCGCCTGAAGCCAAGAAGGACAAGAAGGTGACTGCCATAATAACGGTAGTTGCGTAGCCAGCTGCTCCTGTCATGATTGGGTCGAAAGTTCAATGAGACACTAAGTCCTCTTTTAACGCCGGTCAAAACACTTACAAAACCGAAATAGGTGACATTCGTGGCGACAACTGTCGTGTAGTCAGGACCTCGGACAACTTCAAAACACACAAGCAGTTTACGTAGTTCGTCCATCCCCCAGTCTAGGGTGCGGAAATGGAGCATCCGACATTGCTCGCCTTCGGAAGTGCTGAGCTTTGTCAGGGCAGCACCGCTCGTGCAGCCCATTAGCAGATCGAGAAGGACGTTGAATGAGACAAGAAGGTACATTTCTATTCCTGTGGCTTGGCTTATCCCCCTGATTTCTTCCGTTTCTTCACGAGAATACAGTCGTCGCAAGAGAAGGCGCGACAATCTTTTGACCCATTGCAAGAATGTAGTGGGAAGCAGCATCAGTGGCTAATCTATCAAAAAGACGCGTGATAGAGATTAGCTGGTCGCGGTAATCCCTTGCGACATGGACATATCGTTCCGCTGGCGGGAGAGAAAGATCGATTTTGTAGATCGGGGGTACCTCGCCGAGGTGCATCGGGTGCGCCATGCTTGGTAATTCCAGACGGGAGAGCTTAACATATAAGAGAGGGTCATCGTCCTTTATGTGCTGTTATACTGTGGTGGAAATGTAGACATAGAAGGTTGAGGTGTCTATCGGATTGCAGGATCCCGTGCCTGCCACATGACGTGGCGCAGTATCATTGCACTTGGTTGCCTATTATTATTTAAAAATACGATCATTCGAGTACTATAAAAATAACAATATGTGGAATGGTATCCAAACTTAATGTTACGTTCTAGTTTCTTCGGCGTTCTCTTTTAGGACATGGAAGGGAATTATAATGCAATTTGCGCTCGAAAGACTAGGGTATCAACAATAGTATCGCTTCGAAATATTGTCGGCATTACTGGATAACAGTGTCATACACCCCTTAAATATGGGCATCATTTGATAAAATTTATAATATACATAATGGAAGATATCATATACGTAAGTTAGTTAGGTTTTGGCAGCCCGGGCGGCCAGAAGTCGAAAAGATCTAGTGCTTCAGAAGTCCAGGGCCCCTGCTCACGAGGCGGATCTTCATCCATGCGATGATTAAGTGGGCTTTTAAAAGGCAGGGATCGCGGTCGGACGCCGTTCGTGGTTGTCAAAGCGGTGGGATCTGAGTACGACTTGCGGAGCCCAGTGGAAACAGACTTTGTCAGAGTACCTTGCGAGCGATGACTGGCTATAGTAGGCATGGATAGCCATGTGGCCCTGTCTGGGCCCTGGACTGAGTCACTCGACATCTCTAAGGCATTCATGGTGGAATCAGAGGGTATAAAATCAGCGTTTGTCGGTACATTATCGGGTCTCGTCAGGTCGACCTCCCTACAAACGTCAGTCCATTGCCCTAGCAGAAATCTTAAGGAACATACTGACTGCGGACTTTCTCGCGCGGGTACTTTGGTCTTCTCTGACAAGGGTACAGGAATCGATACTTTAGTGGATGGTTGGCCAGGTAACAAGGCGCTATACATCAATTTCTTCCTAGGACGCTCCGTTAACAGCCTGAGCGTGTTGAGTGACGTATCTGCACGTTTACTTGAAGGCCTCGTTACAGTTGGAGGAGCATTACTGGTGAGGTTCTGGTTTTGAGTCTTTTCGACAATCGTGGGATCGATCCTTCCCCTCGGTGCTATGTCCGATGTCCACATTGACCTCAATGATGAAGCTTTTACCGAGTTCGAGGTCTTCCTAGGCTTTGTGACCGATTCGGTAGAGGCAATCGCTGCTGTTGGAATGACTGCAGGAGGTTCCTCGGACAGATCAATAGTCACGGGCTGAGGCCGACTCAAGCTATGTCCCGATGATACGTTCTCCGATGCAAGCCTTTGCCGCTTTACGGCCCTTTCGGGCGGTTGTGGATAATCTTTACTCTGCCCCGGCGGATGTCGTTCTTCATACGGAGAGACCAAGCATCCGATTGGGGTCTTCTTAATTCCAAGAAGGTCATTGAGTGAACGGGCCGGCTGGGAGGCGGCGGTAGACGATCGCAAAGGAGTAGACGGGCGGAAAGATGGAGTCGGCGGTTGTCCCGGTCGTGATGGTGATCCCTGGCTTTTCTTATTGCTATAGAGGGTAGAAATATCGGTCTCCGTCTTTTCCATTAGCTCACAGACCTGGATCAACACGCCTCGATCCAGTTCCAGCTCGTCCCCGTCCTGGATTGCCTCATCTCGTCGCCAGTGTAGGTCGCCGATGAAATTCCCCGTGGTATCATAGGCCATGACGCGCTTATTGAACGTATGGTACCTGAGGTAGCCATCTTGCCAGCGTTTAGCTTTGCGGCGCATATCGTGGGTGTAGAGGCATCGGAACTTGATGACGGGCGCAGTGTTCTGGCTTGCGGGGACGCTCAAAATGGGGGTGGCACGCGGGGCCGACGATGAGGGGGTCGGCATGATCGATGATAGGAGGGCCAAGAGCTGGCGACCCTCTGGCTGAGCACCATCTGGTCGATGGTGGGTTGTATGGTACGAGATAATGAGGGGTATTGCGGTTTAGTCGTAGGTAAAAAGAAAGTTCGTTCTACGGATATTTTCACGAGGACGCGCGGGTATGGTTGCCTGAGGCCGAGGAAGCGTGCCTGAGCGCCCAGTCTAGACTTTTATTTCATTGTCTCTAAAAACATGTATTGATACTGTTCTGTCCGTGTATAACAATGGACTATTAGAATACCAACTTCCAACTTCTTGACATATCTACAGCTACTCATAATAGACTATGAGCATGATTGAATCTGCGACATATGCAGAGTTCACTTCTCCCTCCTTTCTGTTTACGAAACAGAAAAAAGGACCAGACGTTTATTTATAGCAAAGCGTCTTGGCAGGTCTCCATCCCAGCCTTACCACCGTTACAAGGTGTTCTGGTTCCACCGATACAGAGACCACCTATTCCAGTATGCATGACCATGGGACTTGGAATTCAGGAACCAAAGTCTTTTACCTTTGCTCAATGGGATATCCATCTATCAATTGTCAATTGATCGATCTTATTCAGCACCGACCGAGGGCTTGCGTGGGGACAAGAAAGAAGGATGTTATGTGTCTGACAGTCCATCAAATTCTGGGTTATGATCTACCAAATGTCTGTAGTTCCCCATGTGAAACAAAACCGATGATCCGATGTTTTGGCTGCGTCATCTTACTTTCTGTCTCTTCTTTTCTTCCTCCCACTTTCACTCAACTCCTTACCCTTCCTCTTTCTTCTCCCCTCTCTACCTTAGATCGAGGTACATTGAGCAAGATCTTCCCCCACGATCTGATAAGTCTCGATGCTTAATATTGTCATCATTTCTGTTGGCTACTTACTCCATTCACGCTCCCCCCGCATTGGAGGAAACTTGTTCTTTTTGTAGATTGATAAAAGCTCAGCCAATACGATGCAATCCGTGCAACGACAATTCGGCAGATTTATGAAGAGATCCGCCGACGACAGTCAGGTGGCCATCCTTCTCAAAGATTTCGACGAAGCAAATAAACTATTGGGCAGGGTGAGCTGGAACTCCTGAAATACCATGATTCTTCAACAGAATTGACTGACCGCTCGTCTTAATAGATCATTGACTCGACAAAAGCTTGGCGAGATGCTTGGTCTTCCCTCCTCGCCTATCAGACCCGAATCCTGAGCGAATTGGAGGGTTTATATGTTCCCATTATTGCTTCCTCGGACTCCTCGGTCGCTACCAAAGCCGTCCAAACCCCGCAGGCAACCCTGGCCCGAACCACGAAGCTCGCGCATGACTATGAGGAGCTGCGGAACGAGCTCATGGAGGAGCTCGATGCTATCAACGAGCGTATGATACAGCCCGCCTCCCAGGCGATAGAATTCATGAAACCCTTGGAAAGGACAATCAAGAAACGGGATGATAGAAAGGTAACTAACTCATTCCCGTCCTTTCATCTCAGAGTCCTTTACCCCGACCTTCGACGCGCAAACACGGCGCTGACTCACACCTTGACAGTTAGATTACGAGCGCTACCTGGGTCGCGTCGACAGTCTCAACAAAAAGATGAAGCGATCGGAGCGGGACAATGCATCACTCACCAGAGCCGAAGGTGACCTTGCCCGAGCGACGGAAGTAGGAAAATCCCTGCCCAACTTATCACAAACCCTATTCTGACAATCGAAAACCAGGAATATCAAGCCGCAGACGAACATTTGCGACAATGCCTACCACCAATCATAACAGCCGCATTCTCCCTTCTCCCACGTCTCCTAGCCACCCAGATCGAAATCCAGAACAGCATGCTAGCGAACTACTACACCGTGCTCCAGAACTACTGCCAGCAGGAGCATTTCCCCTCCCCATCACCACCCATGGAACAAGTCATCCAAGAATGGGAACAAGCCCATCTACCAATCCAGCAAGAAATCGAATCATTCGGCTGTCTCGCCAACGGAAAAGCAGTACGACTATCACAAGGCTCCGACGACCAACGAAACGGACACAGCCGTCTTCCAAACTTCCGTCGTCCCTCCAGCAGCAACTCCGCCGCCGCTGCACCAGTCCAGCAACCTCCAACCTCCCCCGGTCGAAAGCTCTCCGTCCCATCACCGGTATACGACACAAAACCGTCCCCAGTATTGGAGACCAAACCGCGCCTCAACAGTCTCGCCTCCTCACCATCTTCCTCCCTGACAGTCCCTACAACCCATCTCACCCCACAAACCTCTGCTTCCTCCCCAGCGGAATCCTTCGTTTCAGCCCGAACAGACTACTTCGGCCGGAATCAACATGCCCCCGAAACCTCTGGCCACATATCTCCGGGGTACGGGGTACTCGCAGCCGCGACGAAGAAGAAGCCACCGCCCCCGCCTCCAAAGCGGATCGGATCGAACCAGGGGTTATTCGTGACTGCTTTGTATGATTTTGGCGGCCAGAGTGCGGGGGATCTTGCTTTTCGAGCCGGGGATCGGATTCGGGTTATGAAGAAAACGGATAGTACGGATGATTGGTGGGAAGGGGAGCTTCGTGGTATTAAGGGGAGTTTCCCGGCTAATTATGTGGAGTGAAATAAAAGTGTCTGTCTTTGATTTAGTATGATTTGGGCATTAATAGGATGAGGGGGAGAGACAATGGGGATAGAGAATATACGATTTATTTGGACAGGGAAATGGTCCCTTGTCGCTTGTAGTCAACAATTTCATCAGCCAGCTTCATGTGTGCTTGAAAGCGGTTCACCGTTTCCGCTTTCTCTGTATATCCATATCAGCGGGTCTGCGGGCATATAATTTGGAAAGGTATGAGGAACATGACTAGAATGACTGGTTAGAGATATAAAACATCATACTCGAATTGTCAGAAGCGCCAGAAAAAACAGGCCTTTCATCTGATATATAAGCTAGTTACTAACACTGGATTTGCCTGCGATATGCTAACAATTAGAAGAATAAACCCATCATGCCAAGTGTGTCGCCCAGAGGACGCTCAAGGAATGAAAACTACTGATGAGTTGCTGCAGTCCAAACTCTCCTCCACCTTCCAAGTGCTATCATCTACAAAAAGGCGCCATCTGGAGCACTGTCATCCGACATCTCCGTTCCCAATTGTTGACGTCGGCTGTTCAGAAATAATTCTACCATGCGTTTACTTGACATGGGTGAATAAGTGTCCTGGGACAACATGTATGGTTCCTTTCTGCCGCTATATCCATCATCAGCCCGTAGGTTCTCGTTGGTAAACCTGACGCTATCGCGATAACGACTAGATCGAAACGGAAGACCTCTTGTATCCTGACCTGGGGACCATTTGGCGGAATACCTGCCACGCTTTCCGCTTAGTGTTAGTCCCTGCGATATCTCTCTGGCTTCTCTTTTGGGGGTCGGAGATTCAGGCATCCAGAGCCTATTGATCGGTCTGGACTGCATCGGTGATGTTGTACTCTGATCAACCCGCCCACGAATCCGACCGACAGAGAAAGACTGTTCACCACTGCTACGGGTGATTGTAGGAGAGACGGGTATAGGAGTTGAGGATGAGGCAGCAGCACCGAACGCATACTCTTTCGAGACTGTCACCATCGTTCGCACACTTGGAGACCGACTAAATGGTCTAGAAAAATTACTCCCTGCTCTGATTTTGTAGGTGGTCGTTGGCTCTCGCTTAGCAGAACGGCCACCATGGTCTGAACCTTCCGGTTGGCTCGCTAGGATGCCATCGTCTTCCTGTAAATCTCTGCATAGGGCCCGGCGCGGGAGGTTGGCCGGTTCATCATAGAGCTGCGCATCTTCTCTGTAATGCTCTCTTGTCGGCGTGAGGTTCTCAATCCTCGCCATTTGTGACTGCATCCATTGCTGCCAGTCGGCACTTGGTCGTGACTGGACCTCGGAACTCGAGTGACTGGTAGTTCGCTTAGGGGAGCTATATGCTGACCGCTGGCTTTCATAGATTGTAGCTACCCCAGGTTCATCTTTCGGTATATGTGAGCTCAACTCCTCTATACGACTCGCGGCGGTCGGCGATTCAACACTGGTAGTTCGCGAATAGACGCTAGGAGAATCAGGAGTGACCGAACCCTGAGGGCCGGCAGCAATTATGCTTCGAATATTGTCCTCTGGTGCGCTTCGAATGTCGACCATTGCTGGGCACTTTTGAGGGGTTGTTGTGCCGCCAGGAGCTGTTGCATATGACCCTGGAGACGTAATTGATCCATTACTAGGAACCCGACGAATGGTCTGCCTACTGCTGTGGGGATACAAGGAAGATGCCCGCGTCGGAACAGCCCGGTGCTCTCTGACTTGTCCAAGGACAATTTCTTCTTCAGTATCCTGTGTGCTGTTCTGTCCAATCCGCCTCATCAGTGCAGCATACAGACGTTTGCTATCAATGGAACGCTCCGGTATTACTGATCCCGAAGTTGATGGACATTCTTGCCTGGGGGAGTTGCCCGGGGTAAGCAATGAGAGATTTTGCTTCGAGTCTCCGCGCTCGTCAATGATAGACAAGTGAGTCTGTTCACCCGCTTTGCGTGTCACAATGGTATTTGCTACAGTTGAATCGGCCCAACTCGTAACACGCGAGCAGCTGCTTGCAAGGCTCTCAGAACTACGGATACTTCGAACTGTCGATGGAGCATTGAAGGTAGCAAGCCTATCGGGGCAAACGGCATCACGGCCGTGTTCAATTGAATAGGCACCGTCCTTTCTGGATATAGGAAGAATTTGGCTCGCTTTTTCAGAGAGAGGTGACCGCTGTGCTTCGCTATGTTCTGCGACAGGTTTCGAGAGCCCGAGGGCCCTCTTAATCCCCCTTTTGATAGACGACGAAAATGACCTTGCTCTACTCTGGGACAAGGCGTTCCTAGACGACTCCACCGAAGATGGCGTGCTAGTTGCATCCATACCGGTAGCGCTGCTCCTTCGAAAGGTCTTCCTGAACGGTTTGTGCTCGCGTTTAGGTCTGGTGATGGAAAAGACTCTGCGTTGATGATTGTTATCAACTGAGTTCTGCAGAAATTGGCTGCGGGCTAGTTGGATTGCTGCATCGTGACTCTTCGCATGCCGAAGTGCATTAGCAGACTGATGACTCCCACGGAGGAAAGACATTGAGCGTCTCAAGGCTCCGCCTGGCTGTGGCACTTCGAGCCCTTGCGCTTTGTCAGTGGTAGAATATCCATATCCTCGAGAAGATGCGCCATAAGGAGCGCGAGAAAAACGCTGTCCGGCTGCAAACATGGACCGTGACTTGCGTAGCCGCCGGTATGAAGACGGCTGCGAAGAGTTACGGCCATCCAAGCCTCCGAATTCGTTAATTGGTGGGAGAGCTGCAAGTGAAAAATGATCGTCCTTGCTGTTTTCCACGTCACTCGCTATTGATACTTGGGGCCGCTGCATAGTAACGGTTGAAGCAGTGTCTGACGCATCAGTATCACTGCCTGGTCTGTGTCTCCTCTGCGGCACTGCCATGCTACCAGGACCTCCCAGGCGATCATACGAGCGGTGTGAATCAGTAGAAGATCGTTCTGTAGAGCGACGCATGGCCAGAGACGCTGCTACAGTAGCATGTTGTCTCGCAATGTCAGGGTCAAATGGCTCTCCAGATCCGGATGATTGATGGCTTCTTCGAATAGAGCGGCTTGATTTGGATCTCCTCAGGCGATCACTGGCACTGAGAAACATCGAGGGATGCATGTCAGGGAAACCACGGAAGTACTGATATGGTGCGATATGAGTGTTGATCTGAGAATAGGGATTCCACGGATGGATATGGTGCGGCTTGAAGAAATTCCAGGATTTGATGAGAGATTCAATTGTGAGGAAGCCATGGCTGGCGGTAGACGAGGAAGGTGCAATGATACTCCGGGGGCCATCTTGCGATGTCGCCTTGAATGCAGTTTCCTAATCTGAGGCTGAAGTAGGTTAGTTGGTGTTTTTCCTTTTGAGCCAAGCCACATGACCCTCGCCATCTTATTGTTCTGCCGTTTCTAGAAAGCTCTATCTTGAGCTCCGCAGACCCCTTTGTTAAGCTTATCTCTTAAAAAGCTCATGTTGCCTATGTTCCAGAAAGCAAGTTTTTCTCATTTCTAATCGTATTCACTAGAGCTCCAGCCCTAACATACGTTAGCTAACAGGGCCCGGGTAAAGCCAAGATTGCCATTTTAAGTAGTTCCAAGGAATGTTTCACTGTCCATGTGGTCTATGGCTGATTTCTTAGGCAACAGCTCGGCCAGACTGCGCTTGTGAGTCATGACTCAATATCCGCCTCTATAGACCCTGTCACATTGAGACATCTGATACGAATGTGAGTAGTACAAGTGCACAATAGTCTGATTAAGAGTATCTTTGACTCACAGAAAAAGAATTTAAGATTTCAGGCCTTTGAAACTTCAGATAATTTTACGTCTTTAATTTTATTGGACGGGTCATACCAGGTGGTCAACCAGGGTCGAGGCTATATCAATATGACTAAGACTCACTCAGACAGCAATATCGGGGCACAAACAATCCATCTGGATGGAAGGACCCTTGAAGAAGGAAGGGGCCAGCTTGTGCGTTTCGCCCTCGCGCTCTCGGCCCTAACAGGCCAGGCCATCACTATCGACTAGTCCGAGGTGAGCGACGCGGCAAGAAAGGACTCAAGGCATCCCATTCTGCCGCTATCAAATATCTCGCGCAGGTGAGCAGAAGTTCTGTCACAGGTGCACAAGTAGGATCGACATCGTTAAGCATCTATCCACGAGCGGCGCAGTTGCCAAGAGATCCAGACCATGAGCGGGTAGGGGCGATCGAATCAAACATCAATATCGTGCTCAAGACGCCAGGCTCGGTGTTTCTGGTGTTCCAAGCACTCTATCCTTATATTCTGAACGCTGGGGCCATTTCTTCCGATCCCGAGCGCCAGATTACTCTAACCATCGTCGGTGGGACTAATGCGTCGTCCTCGCCGTCATACGATTACGTGGCACAAGTTATAGTGCCTAATTTCGCCAGACTCGGATTGCCTCCTCTTTCGGTGCAACTAATCAAACGAGGATGGGCAACGGGTTCTGTCAGCTTGGGAAAAAGTAACCATTATTGCGGATCCGCTCAAATTGTGCGAAGATAACAGTAGAGCCGGGCCGAGACCTCGGTTTCCTCCCATCAACATTGGTCAATATGAACGTGGCACAATCACCCAGGTTGAAATTACCGTGTTAGCTCCCGACGACCTGTTCCCAGAAGACTCAGGGAGATCTGTCCGCGGGAAAGGAGGAAAACAAAAACTCACGCAGCCTCAAAGCCTTATGTCAAGGACTGAAGAGAACAGCGATGTTCCATTAGACGCCACTGGAGCGATTCGCCAATTTGTTAAATATGAAACCAGAGATCTGCGCAAGGGGCTCAAGAAGTTACCCTCGTGGATTTTCCACCCCGTGGAATCATCTTCCAATGCCTCTTCTAACCCTCCCTGCACCGGCGACAATATTCCGGTCAAGATTCACATGACCAATGTCACACGCCACTACTCGCACATATACATACACATCGTAGCACATACGCTGACAGGGTTCAGGGTGGGAAATGATGCGCTCTTTGGGGCCGATAAGGGCGAATCTTCTGCGCGGCAAACGCGGCCCAAAAGGCGGAAGGGCCCGGGTAGTTCGGTGATTATGGTGAGAGATTTGGTGGAGCGATGTCTAGATGGATTCCTTGGGGAGTTGTATGATCCTCGCCTGCGGTGGGGTCCCACATCAGAAAATCGATGGAAACATCAACCCTGTGTGGATAGCCACCAAAGAGGTCAGTTGGCCGTTTTTGAGGCGCTGGGAGGATTGACAACCGAGCCGAAGGAGGACAGCGGCAACGGCAACGGGAAGAGAGAAGATGAGCATTATTGGGTTTTCACATGCAAACGGCGCGTTGAATTTGTGAAGAGCTGCTGAGTAAACAACAGGGCACATACATGGCTCTGATAGATAGATTGCCCATTACATGGTAACCCTAAAGCGTTGTACAAGAATTACAGGCGAACATTTAGCAACATACAAGTGAACGAAATCTTGTAGAGAGAATAATAATGGTAATAATGGTAATAATGATAATGATAGTGGAATCAAAATATGATTGTCAATAAATCGTACAGTCGAAATGGGTATGAGAATCGACCAATATTAGAACAAATGCGTACACATCACCAGTACAGAGGAAAAGTGCAATATCTGAAATGAAAGTAAAGCAGACATTAAAGGAGAGATGAAGAAAAGTAGCCGCCTGCGCCACCACCCGCCAGCCAGCAGCAGATTCAGGGCTGTGCGATCTATTCCCACCGGGTATGGACTTTTATCGAACTCCCAAATCGCCATTCCCAGCAGCTGATGAGAGAAACCACTCATGCCGTACCCAGTTTGTCTCACATATACATAAAAAAGAAAGATAAGGAAAAGGAAGCGCAGTGCAGTGCTGGACTGTCGGTCCAATGAAATCGAGAAAGCCGCCCTTGTATATGGTATAAAAATCCGATGATCGATCAACTCCCAACAATGCATCAACTCAGAGCATAATTGAATAGATAGGAAAAGAGAGAGGTGCCGTGCTCGAGACTAAAGCGAAAGGTCCCTGGGACTCGGTCCCAACCTGCAGGACTTTTGGCAATCCGCTCGAAGTCCTGTTCGTGTCGTCTCGGTTCGAACGTAGTGTCGCAGGATCATAGTAAGTCGCGGACGATCGCCTTATAAGGCGAGTCATTCAAGATCTCTGACGGCAACGCTCTCCGGTAATCTCGTGGCTGGGCAAAGGGGGATGTAGATAATGGTCGACGGAGTTTCAGTTGCTAAAGGAAGCCAGGAGTTAGCGTGATCTCGGAGGATTGCAGGTCAATCAATTTGAGGTGCTGATCGGGAATCTAAAATAGGAAATCTGGAAGCGAATGACATACCACACAGTCGGGGCATTTTCCTCCTGAGATATTCACGCGGCCACGGCAGCCACGAGGATAATTGGCGCATGAATACATGATGATGATAATGATGATAAAGCGGTTGTAGAGCGAGTTTGATTCTCTGTGGGAAAAGAAAAATATTGCTGATAGCTGGCTGACAACCGCAATTTAGGTTGTCGAAGAAGAATAAATCCCCTATCCCGTCAAGGGAGCTTTTCTAGGGCTGGTAATTTTTTCTCAATTTTTTTTCCCTGGGGTTTTTCACCCAAAAAAAGGAAAATCTCAAAGGACCCGGAAAAAAAATAGGCTGCAGCCGGCGCGAAGAGATAAAAAAAGACAATAAAATCGAACTAGCCCGAAAACCAAAGCCACACAGATATTACGTCAAGATCTTGAAACCGTTGTCTTGCAGCAAGACAAGCAGGGAAAAAGGATCGCGAGCTAAGGCACCGCTAGGGTCCGTTTGGGTGCTTTAGCGTTGAAAACTTGGGCTGCGCCACCAAAAAAAAACTGTCAAAGAGGGCAATTCCGAAGAAAATGGAAGAATAGTCAAAAGGATTATGTGAATCCGATGAAGGAGCGGAGGACAACAAAGAAAGGAGGTTAGAATAGAATTCGGACGATCAACGGTCACGAAGAGTGAATGTAGTGCGTAACAAAGTCACCAAAGTAAAGCAATCACCAGGGGTAGGTCAGGGGACTTGAGACTTCCCGCAGAATTTATAGGCGATAGGAGATCTGAGCGACATGCCTTTCGGGTCGAAGATCAGGAGAAGAGGGCTGTACAATAAATAATATGAAAAAAAAAAGTATATATATATTTATATATATGAAAAATGAAATAAAAACAATCAGCCTATGAAAACTACAAGCTTCACAGGACAGGCTGGAATATTAATTTTTTGGGTTCCATGCCATCCAGACGGAGCACGGGATTAAAGGTCCAAATGGAGCCATCGTTTATTATTCTGATGCAGTCATCGAAGAATAATAATTATTCCCGTATTTCCTGACTGTGGTAAATTAGCATGATTTATTATAATAATTTATGTTATTATTGGCTTGCGTAATAATAACATGAACCAGTGAAATCTCACGGGGGGTTCATAGAATTGAAACCACAGGGCAGCCGATCAGGTCTGGATGGATCCTGGGCATCACCGACAGCTGGCTGACTTCCTTGGCGCAAACTTATGTTTTCTGCGATGGTTATTGGTCTTAAAAACGGCTACTAACAGTGGACTCTGCGTTTCCCGGCTGGCTGCTTCGAGGCTGAAACACGAAGGGTCAAAAAATTAAAAATTAAAAAAATAGATAAAAAAGGGCCTTCATTTGAGTCTTGTGGTCCGCAGTCTCGGACTACTACCCGGGGTTGACCATTAAGCAAGGGGACAAAGGAAGAAAATACTCTTAACCCAAAAGAATAAAAAAAATAAAAGAAAACAAAAATCAATAAATCCGGGATAATTAAAAAAATAGAGGACGATCCGCTTGACAGTCACTCAGATCCTGAACAATCTCCTCATGTAACATCTTGCTTGATCTCCCGAATGACTCGCATCGTTTGGCAATGAGGACTTGATTGCAGGGGTTCGTGGGGCCCGTGTCAGAAGAGATCATTTCAATTTTCACACTGTGAGCAAAACAACCACGACAATAAGAATACGAATCTTGTTGAATTATTGGATACCAGTGGTTGGTGACACTTTAGGCCTCGTAGAAGCGCAACCGATTGACCCACTGACGCCAGTAGCCGAAAGTCGCGGAAGTTTCGAATTAATGGCGGTGCCATCAGCATCTGGATCTTGGGCCGAACCGTCGCACCAAAAAAGTTTCCACTCTTTCTGGAACGTCGACGAAGGGTTAAAAAAAATTTTTCTCTTTTTTTCTTTTTTCCTCCCCCTGCAAAACTTCCCTTGTCCCTGTTACTCTTCATCTTGCGCATCTTGATCGGGCATCTCTTTGGCAGAAATTGCGGATTTGGGAATATCAACCAATTGGAAGAGAAAACAAACCAAAACATTAGAAGAACAACCTAGAATGTGCTCTTTGTTCTAGCCCAAGGATGGAGTGAGTCCAAAGGCTCTGTGACCCTGTGAGAGGTGTAAAGACCACACTGGATCTCTGAAATTGGCTTTTCATTCTTGTGTGTCAGAACACAATCGCCGCAGATTATCTTGCTATGATCGATTCCTGCGTCGCTTCCTTCTGTAACACTTGTAATGGGCAACCGTGCTTACAATCTGGTAAGCTGAATGGTCCCGGCTTCCGCATTACTGAGTAGGCAAAGTGGAGAGGCACGATGATGATACATCCTTCAATCCAGCCGCCTGGATCGGAATCTGGATCTTGAACAAAGATCAGGCTTCACGTCAGACGGATTCGGTGTTAAGTGTCCTTTCGGCAAGTGCTAGAGTAAATCCCGACAAGGTCGCAATTGAGCATTTTCCACTCGATGATTTGCGGACAGAATCAGGTTATCTGTCGTCATCATGCATTATTGTTATAGTAGATTCCTTGCTAAAGGGGCCTTGAATAGGGGAAGAGAGAACAGTGGTCACCCCTCATAGTAAGGGGTTAAAGGATGTTTTGAGGGGTACACAAGCTGGAGAGCGGTCACTTGACCAGTCACTCCCATGATCATGTGCTACCATGTTCCCTAATAGTTCATCCCCCGTCATGATGATTTTACCGGGCTTATGGCCATAATAAGATAGTAATCATAATGATGTATGGTATTCTAGACCACCGCACTACCTTCCCAACCCAACCAAGTCACCAGATTTGCCTCCCTACAGTAACATATGGTGGCATGTCCCTGTCGGTTCGATTTCCAATTGGGGTGGGTATAAGACGGGAGAGGTATAGGTACCTACCTGCATCTTGTATCAACTCTTCGGTGGTATAGTGGTTTTCAGGTTCTGGTCAGATGGGATCCTTTGACAGCTCTTTGCATGTGGATTCTCAATGTGCACAAAGATTCAATTCCCTGAAGTTGTAGTGATACAGAAATTATTCATCCCCAAATCCAGTCGCAGTGGTTTCCCTAAGCGGAAAAGCGGAGCTTCTAGTGGGCGTGGACTCGGTGAAAATAAAATCATGGAAAATAAATATCAAACAGAAAGATGAAGATGAGGATGAGGATAGTAAGATAATTAAGAGATTAAAGTTTAATTCGTTGAAATTCTCACCTTTTCCCTTTTTTGGGTCTAGAAGAGGTCTAAGTTCATTCAGCATTTGGTTGTGTTTGGGAAAAGGATGGATAGCACTAACAGCACCCTTTTCGAGGATGACATGAGATAGTAGTCAATCACGAGATAACACCAATAAGTCAAATAACAATGGCCCCTTTGTCCCCACCGCCATTAATTTGATCATGAACAGGCCAACGCCCCGACACATGTCGGGAAACTCGGTTCTTGTAACAGCGTTGCCCTGCTAGTTCTTATTTTAGTATGGGTCTATCCACAATTCCACAGGTCTAACTTTGCTCGACGCTTATTTAAGAAATGAAAGAAAGGAAAAATAAAAAAGGCAATCGGAACGTGGAATACGAAGCATTCGGATAGTTCGCATGGAACGGGCCAACACTGCAAGTCGATTTCAAATGCAAGTGCTTGTATCGACTATCTAGGTTCCGATGAAACGGTCCATATCCTGAACTAGGTGGAGAATCTCTCCTGCTTGGTTGAGCCGCTTCATCTCGATCGACAATCATTCTTTCTAGTTGCCTTTGGCAGTGTTTCCAGACCGGTCTAGATCAGCGTTGTTGGGCGAGTTTCACCCTTAGGGCACCGAGGGCTGATGCAGAAGGGTTACCTTCGGTCTCCAAGCCAATGAACCAATGCTGCACCGCCGCCTTGGCTGCAATGATTGTCTCTTGCACAGCCGCTTCCTTTGGGGCAGTATCAGATGCTGTGCAGGTTTCGATTCCATCCCAGCAGGGCACGGCAGATGGCAACTCCGGTGTTTGAGTGTGAAACGGATTGTCCCATTGTTCATAGTTCATAGCTCTCCTTGGGCACGAGATCACAATGATCGACATGGGGCAGACGTTTCGGATCAGGATCTTAATTGCAACTGTCAATACCAGCGCAAAAATCAGACATTGATTAGCGATCGAAGCACAAGCCATGCCCCCAGCACTCCAATCACCGTCGCTACCAGCAGACCATTACCCTCCCACGTCCAGCCCAAATATGCTAAACAGCCCACTACGAGCTCTTTTCTCCGTGCGGCATCTCGTTTACTCGCCCATTCTGGGTCGATCCGGAACGGAATCGCCGGCAGCGTTGCATCCGCTGGTCGCGTTGACGGCACAGGAACGGAAACCGACAGCGCGACGGCTCGGTGATCTGATGTCGGAAACAGCGGCAGCGCATTATACTTTAGAGGCCTAACCCGTGCCTCCTCACCCAGACCGGGCAAAGTTCTCAGGTATAACACACGATCACACCAACTAGGCCAGCGTGTACTGGTCCAAAGCCATTCCTGTGAACCACCGTCGCGTGTCGCAGCCTGACGTGCGGCACTTGTGTACTTGTACGTCGGGGGAAAGTTAATCGGGGCCTCTGACAGGCCATGGAAGCTTCGAGACTGCTGCATCTCCCGGGTAAGCTGATCCTCTTTCAGAAGGTGAGAGAAATGACGGGGATCGGCTGTATCCACCTCCGGCTGTGGGAACCGGGCACAGTCCTCTTGGCGCGGCGATGCATTGGACGTGCGGTAATTGAGATCGCCTGCCAGAAAGAAGTAACTCGAGGGAATAAAGATACCCCGGCAATCATCGCCGGAACTCCGTGTAGAACCGTGTAGCAAAGCTGTGCTCTCGGAGTCGTCCCCTGTTTCAACGTTCTCCCTGTTTCCAGAAGTCACACGATCAAACACTAATCGCTCTACTATGCTACGCCAGTCTTCGTTTCTTCGCTGCACGGCATATTCCATGGGCGCAAGGTGGGCAGCAACGAAGGTAAGATCCACCGTGTTGTCAGGTGTTTTATGTGTCGCATAGGCCAGTCGTGCGCCAACCGCACCTTTGTTGCCCATCTCCTGGACGCCCAACCCGACTCGGGTAGTCTTGATTGCAGAGATACGTTCCGTGACATCCGATCGAGCAAACACCATGAGCCCCGTCATGCCACTATTATCTGTAACTATGTTGACGTAATCTGTATCCCAGCGCTGGGACACAGCGCGCTGCACTACCTGGTTTAGCGAAGCGAAATACGGAGTCAAGAACGAGCCTCCAAGGAATGCGTAAGCGATAGGGGCGATTTCTTGAAGTGACAGTACGATAAGATCCGGCGGCGTGGAAGCGCTTGGGCTGTCGGTGAGGGGCAGCGCATCGAAGAAATGGTGTGCGAAACGGTCAATGTCGACGAGGTTCCGAGCGCAATTGAAGGTGAGAATGTAGATGTTGAGCTCCTCCATATTAGGCGACTGGCAACAGGTGGGATTCGATGGAAATCAGCCAGGCAGTTGATGAAAACTGTCGTGGAGAAGAACTGAGAGATGCGGTCGGGGGGATTGGAATGGACGTCATTTCCCCCATTTCCAAGGATTCTACGGGAAAGCTCTGGCTCATGTGACGATCAGTGGATGCTTATCGATAACGATTGGATACACTTATCACATCTCCTGTTTCCTCGTCATCACCTCCTAGTAGAGACGATAATACCCTAGAACTTGATTTGTGTTGGATTTTCCCATATTTACTAGGCTATTCAATGATTCTCCACTCCCTTTCAAGTTATTTACAATTTCCCCCGGACTTCCTCTTCCAGTTCCACCAGCAACATGCCTTCCGCCACGTCTTCTTCATCTTCCTCCATTTCATATACCCACTGTGTTCGACCGGCTCTCGGACTTCGTACCTCGAGCTCCATCTTCATCTGCTTAACAAATGCCACTACTTGGTTCACCACCACCACATCCCCAGCCGCTACTAGGACCTCGATCAACTTCCCCGACAGAGGAAGTACGATATGGCGTGGATTGTCCGGGTCTCCGCGGCGATGGGAAGTTGAGACTAAAGCAGACGCACTGGTAGATGTGCTTGCCAACTGCAGCCGATAAGCTATGGCAGAAGAAGGCGTAGTATATTCGATTTCTGCTGCTATGGAAGAGGGGAAATCATTTTGTAGAACTCGGGTAAGCTGGAGATGATGTTGTTGTTGTTGCTGCTGCTGTTGCGAGGCATTCAAAGGCTCTAGGATGATTGACCAAGCGTTCCCACGACGGAACAGGAGATTCGATGTGGGAACACTAGGCATGACAGATGAGCGAAGCGGCTGTACAGATGCTTCAGCGCGGACAGATTGAGCTATCGTCTCTCCTAGATGGATAGCCTGTTCAAGATGTCTCCCCAGCCATTGCGTGTCAATTTCTCCAGTCAGGAAACTCGCTTGGGAAACAATTCCTCGCAGTAGGTCCAAGTTCGTTTGCACGCCAGATATTTTTGTATCCGCTAGCACTCGCCGAGCTTTCGAGACAGTCGCCTCCCAGGTAGATGCAGTGACAATGATTTTTGCTAGCAAGTTATCGAAATTAGTACCCACAGTGACAGAGTTAGATCCACTCATGTCAATATGGGTATCAACTCGAATCCCATGTCCACTTGGCACAATGAACTCGGTAATCTTTCCTATGCTCAGGGAGAACCCTTTCCTAGGGTCCTCGGCGCACAATCGCAGTTGGATGGAGTGGCCATGAGCCTGCACCGGATGGACTCCAAACAAGCCAACTTGGGTTAGGGAAAGGCCCATAGCCAGCTGTAGTTGTATCTGCACTAGATCTACACCAGTGATATTCTCAGTAATGGTATGCTCCACCTGCAGACGTGGATTGATCTCGAGGAAATAAAACTCATTTTGTTGTTCGTGAACGAGAAATTCAACTGTTCCAAGAGATCGGTATCTGATTGATTTTGCCATGCGAAGAGCAGCATTCACTACCTGCTGCACCACATCTCGGTTTTGAAACAAAGATGGGGAAAACTCAACCACTTTCTGGAACCGGCGCTGCAAGCTGCAGTCCCGCTCCCATAGATGACACACGTCAAAACCATCACCCACAACTTGGACCTCTATATGATGAAACCCATCTACAGCGGCCTTTTCCACAAATACCTTCTGCGATGGGGACTCATTTGTGGCTCCCCGAACGGCTCTCTCAAGATCGTCATTCTGGCGCACTAACCGAATACCTCGTCCCCCTCCTCCATCAACCGCCTTGATCATGACGGGATAGCCGACCTGCTGTGCGAACTTGTGGATTTCTACTACGTCGGCTGTGGGACGTGACATAGCCGGTAAGACGGGTACATTACACTGCGTTGCCAGCTGTTTTGCTTCAAGTTTATCTCCAGTGCGGGCAAGAATTTCCGACCCAGGACCAACAACGGTAACCCCAACATCGTGCATGCGATTAATTAAGTCGGCGCTCTCGCTCAGGAAGCCATAGCCGGGATGCACGGTGTCGATCTTATGTCTGCTGGCTAGGTCTACTAGCAACGAGATATCCAAGTAGGCTGCAGCGGACTGTACTCGCAGAGCGTGGTTAGGGCGACCAACATCACAGTGAGAACGGTCATCGTCCGTATAAAGAGCGAATGTCTCAATTGAGGGAGAAAGTTCACGTGCAGCTTGGAGGATGCGGACAGCGATTTCACCTCTGCTTCGTTAGGCAATCATTGGCCCCCACGTCCCTGCAGAAAGTAACATACCTGTTCGCAACTAGGAGGCGCTGAGTAGACTGGGTAGTCATTCTTTCCATTTGATCTGCCATGAATGGTTAACATGGATGTAAGTCTCTATTTACAAGATTGTTTTTCTGTTTTTGTGTTGCGCTGGGCTCTTCCTCGGACCTCGGAGCTAATATCACTACCCCTCATGGGGGGTCAAGGTATAGATTGGAGAGCCTCACAACAACAGATAATGTTAAATAGTATAGCACGACAGACAAGTAACACAGAACTATAATAGCAATGCCGGAAGATAAATCTTCGTCAGCGACCAAGAGACTAAGCCTAGTCTCTGCGCATCTTCCACCACAAACATTACCTCCGGACTATGTGGATGTGCTCTCCCAGATTCACACTCTCCGCACAATTGCCGCAACACCAGACACCACTCGACGTGGCTACATTCGTCAAAAGCAAGCAGGTAAGCTCTGGGTGCGTGAGCGCCTCGAAGAACTCCTTGACCGCGATAGCTTTCAGGAAATCGGCTCGTTATCCGGCACAGTGGCATGGGAGAAAACTGGACCTTTGAGGGAGAAGCCCGTTTCCTTCGTTCCCAGCAATAATGTTCAGGGAATGGGTAAGCTACGTGGCCGGCGTGTGCTACTTACTGCAGATGACTTTTCTCTTCGGAGTGGGCACGCGGATGGATCCACGGCAGGAAAGACGATTTACTTGGAGAAGCTAGCTTTGGCGCTTAAATTGCCTGTTGTAAAGCTGGTTGATGGCAGTTCTGGAGGAGGTAGTGTCACTACCATCCGCAAGACGGGTTGGAGCTACCTACCGTATGTGTCGATGTATAAGCATGTGGTGGATCAGCTGAATCAGGGCATTCCCAACCTAGGAGCAGTAGTTGGGCCAGCTGTATGCACCCCGTCCACTCGTTCTGTTTCTAGTCTCGTATAGTACATGCGGCTTACCAGTAATAGATTGGCCTTGGAGCCGCCCGCATTGTTTCATGTCACTTTTCTGTCATGGCTGCAGATATAGGCTCACTCTTTAACGCCGGCCCAGAAGTGGTCAAGGGGGCAACGTTCGAGGAAGGACTGGACTTCCAATCGTTGGGTGGCCCCCTGATCCATTGCACCAATGGGACAATAGACAATCTCGCAGCGAACGAAGCTGAATGCTACGAGCAGGTTCGTACTGTCCTAGATTTCCTGCCTAATTGTGGTCGAGAGGCACCACCTGTAATCACCAATGATGACCCTGAAGGTCGTGAGACTGAGGCGCTGCGTCGAATTATTCCTCGCCGGCAGACAAGGATGTATAATCCGCGGACGATAATCACGAGTGTAGTTGATCGTGACTCGTGGTTTGAAATCGGCGCACTTTGGGGTCGCACCGCTATCGGTGGACTGGCGAGACTCGGTGGCCGACCAATTGGAGTGACCTCCCTGAATTGCGAGGTGAACGGCGGAGCGCTAGATGCAGCCGGGAGCCAGAAGTTGACGAGGTTGCTGAAACTTTGTGATGTGATGAACTTACCTATCTTGCAATTTATTGACATTCGTAAGTTCTCCTTCTCCAACACCAATCTCTTGGGTATATTATTCCTATTTCATGCTTCTAATATATCATAGCCGGTTATGCCATTGGCACCGTGGCCGAGCGCACCGCAACAATGCGCTGGGGGGTTGAGCTAGCCAAAGCCTATTACTCGACTACAACACCAATATTCAATGTCATCACTCGACGAGCATATGGCGTAGCTGGCGGTATCATGCTAGGTGCCCGTGACCCTGTTATGCAAGTAGCCTGGCCATCGGGGCAATGGGGATCTTTGCCACTAGAAGGAGGCATCGAAGTTGCGCATCGACATGAGCTACGTGAAGCCGAAAAGGAAGGCCGGAAGGCCGAGTTGTATCAGGAACTAGAGGAAGAGTACCGGCGGTTAATGAACCCGGTGCGCACAGCGAATGCTTTCGGTGTCGAAGAGATCATCGATCCTAAGGACACGAGGAAGGTGTGCTGCGCATGGGTACGCCATGTATATAAGGTTTTGATACCAGAGAGGCTGGCAGATCGCGCCGTTGGGAGGATTCAACCGGTATTCTCTTAACCTTGGATGTGCATCATGTCTTATTTTATTTTCCCTGCTCCTTTTCCTTGTTCAAGATGAACCCATTGGCCAAAAATAATCAACGAACCATGTGTGGGGCCATCAAAAAAGGATCAAGAAAGGAGTCGGTATATCATCCTACAGACTCTCTTTCTTCATAATTATGCACATCTATGACTTAATCTAGTCAGCTAATGAATAAATCTCACGCTTCATTTCAATCAATGGTGGACTCCATAAGACTAAAAATTGATTGAAGTGCTTTAGCGAGAGGGATTTAGTAGGATTATGAGATGCCTTCGCTTCTGCACAAAGATGCTGAGACATTCATAAACATGCTCTCAGCTGCGCACTCTCAGTAAGAATTGAATCCTAAGCCTTGAAAGCTTGTCTTGACCAGCAGTTGAAAAAGTGAATACAATCCAGTGGCTGACAAGCTCTAAGGCAACCGAGCAACCAGGGATTAAACTGCTTTGTCCGGATCAATATATCGATAACTGACTAACTTGTTCCGGAATATAAGCAATAGTAACAGGCATTTTCAGGGCGTCGCTTATCCATCTAATATAAAATACAAGAGGTAGAGAAATTAGGGATCGGATATTCGGAAATTACAACTTGGCCGCGTTCCCCAGAGACAAGATAAAGACGCCTCGGATCCTGACAATCGTTCCTAGATAGGCGCCAGAGCGCTTTTTCTTTAGTTTTATCTGTCTTCTTTTTCCCGAGGCACGTTCCATTCGCCACAAAAAAAAAAAAAAAAAAGGCAAGTTCTCAAGGAGAGAGTGAGAAAAAGAAATGTGGTCCCAGGGAGGCTCGAACTCTCGACTTCTGAGTTATTAGCTCAGCACTCTAACCAACTGAGTTATGGGACCCGCTTGTTGAAATAAAGGCTGCTAATGTGCTTAATCAGCCTAAGCCCCCAACACAAATGGCCTTCACAATCATCAATGGGCAGGTGTATACACCCGGCCTCGCTATTATCGATGCCCCTCAGCCCAATACTCCCCTCGGAGGAGGTAAGTGCCTACATACTCGATTGGTAGACATGCGTACTCATAGCTACAACAGACAACCTCCAAGTAGCCATCGATATATCCGGGAATGGGCAATTGTCCTCCAGCTCATCCTCTCAATTCCATGGCATTACTATCTTCCTCACCTCCAATAAGCTCTCCAAGAACTTCACTATCTCCAATGGCACGACGACCAAGTTCAATGCATATGTTGGTCCTATTTTAGATCTTGAGCCATCTTCTGCCGTTAAGCATGTTAACTGGATCTGGCCTGCATGCTTAGTCGGTAATGGTAATGGCGGTTCGGGCTCTGCAAGAGGCGCGTACAACGTTTCTATCCATCAATCTTTCAAGTGGAACGGGACGAATTACTATACGGTTTCTGACTTACCTATCTCTGTTACAAATAGTATCAGTGAGTCGGGTGATAGAGTTGATTGTGGGTTGTTGGAGAACGACTTGCTCGGGCCGGCCGAGATTGCTGCGAGCAATGATACTTTGCCTGGGCAGCCTTGGGTGAGCGCTGAGGCTAGCAGTGGCGGTGAGAGTAGTAGCAAGAGCAGTAGTGGAGACACTAATGGTGGGAGTCAAATTGGTATTACTGTGAAGCAATGTGCTCTGTTTGCGCTGATGGTTTGGGGTATGTTGCTAGTTTGAGTTTGGAACATAGGCTTCCATAAGACTGCATTGTTAAATTCTTTTGTATATATATTGTATAGCTTCAATAGATATGGTCTCGAATTCTATAACGCAAGCCACTGCCATTGTTTCTTGACTGGTTGCGTTAGGTTGTAGTTTCTATATTGGTGCCTCAGGCAAAAGTAAATTAGTCAGTGGTCTCAGATGATCACAGATGATCAAGGCTGAGAGTACCCGTTCTAACTGCGCAGAGGAGTTGAGATTGCAGTGTTCATATCAAAGTACTGGATCAGAATAATGTCTTATGGATAATGATCCGTCGGCTTTTCTACTCCAGAAAGTATGATGCGGGGCAATAAATATATATCATTGAGTATAGGACCACCTTTCACCGGCCGAAGTACTGTAATTAGAATCGGCCATGCTAGATAGGCAAGTCTATTAGCCACATTACCAACCCGTCATGTACCAACTCCTTCAATGGCCTTTTATCTAACATGCGGCAGTCTGTTCTGACTAGTAATCCTAATAGTCCATTAAACGTAGGCAAATTGGTCTGATTTCCAGAATATTAATTGATCACAGAGTCTTGAGGAGACCCCTGCTGATCCATACTAATCTAGGTATAAAGCATCGAAATGAGCGAATATCGGCGGTTTGGTGGTTGAGGTGTTTGGAATCAGAGCTCTAAATCTAGCTCTAATCTAACTGGCCGGTGATTTCTTCCTATTAGAAAACCTACGGTATTCTGTTTGACACTTTTATAAACGAGATGTGTTTGATGCATGCTGTGTACCTGCCGACTCCTGTTTCCCCGCACCCGATGACTCCCGAACGATTGCCAAGCTCTCCCTGAGCGATGACCATAGTTCGCGAGATCAAATTTCCCTGGCTTCGATCCAACCCCATCTTCGCAGACCTACATACTACTTGAAAAATAAACTCGGATGAGAAGGTATCTATGCACTCAAAACCCCATCGTCAATGGCAGTGCAGCGTCTGTTTCGCTCATTTCAGTCGGATGGAGCATCTGAGACGGCATCTTAAATCACGTATGTAGTGCAGACCACCATAGCAGCTGGTTGCCTAACAGCTATAGATGACAATGAAAGATCATACGCGTGCTACCTATGCCGAAGAACTTTCACACGGAAGTACGTTCTACAGACACTGGTTTATCGTGGGATTCTAACATCGCAGGGATGCAATGAAGCGTCATGAGAAAACATGCAAAGCACAACCGAGCCCCATTGACCCTCTTAGCACCCCGGACTATAACGATCAAAGGGAGCACGACAAATATCATGTGGAAGCCCTCTTTCAGGGTACGCCAAAGGACGAAGTCGATGATATCCAGTCTCTACCTGAGATTCCATCTCCGTTAGACTTTACGGCTTTAGACCGGTTGTACTCACAAGAACTGCCACCAGATAGTATTGTCCTGGCTGGAAAGCTAGAGTTTCTAGCATACTTTACCAGTGCCAGAGGAATGGCAGCATTCCTAGACCAGGACACACTTCAGCGAAGGCAGAAGATGCATCTGGAGTATGAAACACAGATCGATATATGTGGGTCCGACTGTGAGGAGAAGAGCCGAGGATACGTTTCATATTCAGGCAAACTGTACACTCTGCTTGACCCATTGACGAATTTTCCGGCAACTACGATTGACCCTTCTATGATACACCTTGATTCCGAAGACTCAGACCCCCTTTTCCTGAAAACTCAGGAGATCGTTCATCAGTTTCAAGCTATTATCGGAACCAAGTCTGATAAAAGTATTATCAAGCTTGACTGGGACCTCTCAGTGCAGGAATCATGCAGCATTTTGTTTGTCCCTCAGAACATACGCCGCTTCCTTGAGTACTTCTGGTCCTTTTGGTACCCTAACTGCCCGATCGTGCATCGACCGTCATTCAATCCACAAACAGCACCAACGGCCCTGCTATGCGTTATGATCATTATTGGAGCTTGCTTGTCTCCCCATGATGGGGATGCGGTGCTTGCAAAGATGTGGCTGGATAGCGTGGAGGAGCTGGTCTTCAGCAACGAGGCTTTTCAGGAGAAGCCTGCCATGGGACCCACACCAACCGTGTTAGAGAATCAAATCGAATGGCAGAAGAAGCGTGTAGAGTGCATGCAGATGACGTACTTGGTATGCTCGTTACAAAAAAGGGAGGGTTCAATGGAGGCACAGACGAGAATTCGCAGATACCGCCATGCAACGATGGTTACGGTAAGCCTCCGTTTGTCTGCGCTATCGGCCTCGACGCTTACATGAAGATAAGCTGGCGAGAGATACCGGCCTCTCCGCATCACATCGCAGCCTTGGGCAGAAGGACCCTTCGTTATCTTGGTGGCGGGAATTTACTGTCGAGGAGGAACTGATACGGTGAGGTTTCTCTGGTGATAATAAGGGTTACTATCTAAGAATGCTTAGGTCCCTTACATATGTCTTCCTAATTGATGCAGCGCTTACAGTTCTACATAATTCGCCCCCACGGATGGTGGTGTCCGAGCTGCAGATGGGTATAGCCTGCTCGGAGGAATGCTTCCAAGCGGAATCAGCCACTGAATGCTTTACAGCCTTGAATAATTGGAAGGAAGCCGTTTCTTGGCGTGATCGATTTTCTGTATCTGCTGTGGTAAGAAAGATTTGCCAGAGCAGCTTAGACGATCACCTTGTTTATGAATTCTCTCGACTGGGGACACTAAACTTGTTTACAATTGTGCAATGTAAGTTGCTAGGATATTCGCGGTGGGAACATCACTGATACATTGGTTGATGCAGCACTCCACTCTCTCACTTTCAATCTCCAAAACTCTATCATCTTCGAGTCTACCTTTACACCCGTGCAAACTGGACTGGAAAACTGGCGACGTATTTGGAACGTGCGAGTTCCTGAAGACCGCTACATGCCGGAACATCCGCAGACGATATGGAAGAAAATAGGGTTTTTGCGCTATGCCCCCGAGTTTTGGCATTTAGCTCGAATTATTGTGGCTAGAATACAGTCGGAAAGTCTTGATGAGCAGAAATTGGCTCCCAGATCCCCAGTAGAATTGTTTCGATACGACCATACAGATATGCTCGACGTTAATGGATTGATCATGGAGTATCGACGACTGAATCTAAACAGTTCCACACCGACATGATGCCATCCATCCAAACTACCAATTAGGATGATTTGGAAGTGGATGTTCGTGTGCGGACCTTCACATTGAAGTCGGTGGGCTTAACAAACCAATAGTTCTCCGTGGACCAGCTTGGGCTTGTGGGGATGAAGTCAAAATCTCGAATCAGGCGGGGGATCAGCTTAGACATTTCGAGGATAGAGATGTGTTTTCCGAGACACGTTCGTGATCCGAGGCCAAACTATCCAGAGTTAACAAAATTTTACAAAAAAGGTGGAACGGAGAACTAACCGGGATGTACATCTCATTCATAGCTTTCAGTCTGTCCGGATCAGACTCTGCTTCGATCCACCGCTCTGGCTTAAACCTCTTTGCATTTGGAAATATTTTCTCGTCATAGTGTGCCACCCACGTGTTCACTCCAACCGTCGTCCCCGCTGGGAAGAAACGCCCACAGATCTCAGCGCCGCCGGCGGGAACAACCCTCCATAGCGGTAAGCCGGTAGCACTATGCATGCGAAGTGCCTCCTTCATGACGGCCTGTAAATAAGGCATCTCCTGGCTTTCTTTGAACGTCACCTGGGAACTACAGAGGCCTTGCGCGGTAAACCCCTCTACCTCACGACGGAGTTTCTCTAAAACTTCCGGAAAATGCAACAGATGATACATTATCGACGAAAGGCTGATAGCAGTCGTGTCTGACCCAGCGATCACATTCGACAAGCCCATCATGAACAGATGGTAATTCGTGACTTTTTCCGGATCCTTATCTCGGGCAAGCATCATCTTCTCGAGGAAGTCCTGAGTCTGCAGAGTACCTTGTTTTGGATCGCGCTTGGGGTGCTCATTGTGCCGCTGGATCTTGTCCTGCACGTACCGCATAATATACGTCCGCCCGCCCGCCCCAGACCAGCTGAAATGGCTCAGCGAACTGAATAACCGCGGATGCCACTCCGGGTAGATACCGATCAGTGTACTGTAGACCATGGTTTTCTGGAGAGCAGCCATAGTCCCTTCGATGTCGATTCCCTGGTCCAAGAACCCTATCTTCAATCAATACATAGCGATACTACGTCCCCAAACACATGTATGCACTCACCGAACCGCTGTCCGAAAGTAATATCCCCAATCACATCAAAAGCATAACACTGGAACCAATGACCGAGGTTGAGACACCCGTTTCGGTCCGCGTACTCGGTCAATCGCTGGGAGAAGATATCGGCGCATTGATCCACGAATTCCTCATAGTGAACCAACGAGCTCATCGAATACAAACTCGAGAATCTCTTTCTCGTTTCAGCTACCACTAGCTTTAGTCTTTGATTCCTTGGCCCTAATAATGAGAAGAAGAAAAGAAAGAACATACCATGTCTCCGAACATCCCGATCCGGGAATAACGTCCACCGTTCCGGACTTGGATGCTTCCACCCTTCATACCACGCCGACTTGGTAAATTTGCTTCCGGTCCCGTAAACTAGCTTTATTGCAGTCCGGTCACTGATACTGTAGTGGTCTGGGGCGATGCGAACAACGGGGCCGTATTGCTCATGGAGACGGATATTGTCTTGCTCGAAGTGGCCGCGGCGGACGCGATCGAAGTACCAGAGTTTTGTAAGGCGGGTGATGAATGGGCCTGGGATGGTGAGGAGGGATTTCGTGGTAAGGGTGGTGTAGGTGAGGTGGAGGATGTGGTAGGATATGATGAGGATGGGGAGGAGAAGCAGGTACATTTTGAATTGTTGGAATGCTATAGTAGTTTTGCTTCTTTTGATTTGGAGTATGCTTCAGAGAGAGAGAGAGACAATAGCTTATTCCCGGTTCGCTTTATATAGGTTTCCTTTTCTGCTGGAGGACATATATACATACGTTCCCAGCTCTCCTTTTTGCTTGGTATGCATTGTGGTTGATTTGTTTATTCATGCTGGAGATCGGCGTCTCTTGGCCCCCACCCCCACCGCCACTGCGGAGGTTAAAAAATATGTACATGGGGTTGATTGACTTTGTGGAGTCCTTTGGTTCAAGAATGACCATTATTGGTCCTGCGTGTAGCTGCCATGCACTCAGTATCTGTGGTCAATGTATATCGTGGATAATGCTTTAGCCATCATAGCATCATCTCAACTGGTCAATGTGAAAACTTTGAGACATATTTCTACGAAGCCTACCTGACCAAATCCTTCCACAACCTACTCAAAAGGAGAATGAAATTCTTGCATATCGCACACACATAACATAAATTAAAGATATTACACCTAAATAAAAGAACCAAGAAATAAAAAGACCCCAATATCAATGACGGAGAGGAGGAAAACTGCTTCCCAGGTATACAAGCCAACCGAAGACCCAAAAGAAAGACATCGCACATGATCACCCAATGACCATGTCAGCCTTAATTAAATACCCAACACAAAAACCAAACCCACAACTCAGCTCGCGCAAGCCAACCAAAATCTACTTTCTATCACCCCAAAGACCAACAATCCCAATCGCAAGCGCAAAACCCGAGAATAAAGCTCTCACGCGCTGGAACCGGCGTTCGGTATCCATCTCGCGCCGAACACTCTCTCCATTAACATCCGCCTCCGCCTCCGCCTCCGCCTCCACAACCACAAGGTCATCCTCTTTCTTCTGGGCGCCGAACGACGTGCATCCGGCGTCGTAGATGAGGCTCTGAACCCATGCCTTGAAGCCGCTAGACCGGTGGAACCAGTAATCGGCGGCGTAGCTGCCTAGGGTGGAGCTGACGCAGATCCAGAGTAGGTAGGGATGTTTGCGGTGTGGAGGGGAGAAAGCGTAGGCGAAGAGGAAGCAGATGTTGGCTATACTAGTTAGGCGAAGGCCGTGTTTGCGGTTGAGGCGCTTTATTTCGTGGAGGGTGCGGGAAGCGTTTGTGGAGGTTGGGAGATGGGCTAGGGAGGGGATGGTTATTGATGCGGTGGAGTAGGAGAGGCCCTGATCTTGGTTAGTTGATTCCAATAGGAGATATGGATATTTTGAAGGAGAATACTGTTAGCAAGCCTAGGGAGACGGTTCCCACGAATTTGCTGACGGTGAGGGGACACGCCATGATGGGGAAGGAGAATGAGATCGAGGTGAACGTTCGATGAGGTGGAAATTGGGAGCGAAATGATTGTAGGACAATGGTTGAGGGGTCATTCACCGAGCGGCTGAGATGAAAGAAGTCCAATCCGATGTGGAGATGCCAAAACATGACGTCGTCATCGTGGCCCAATAGCAGGCGGCCAATCAGAGGCCATCCATTAGACCCTAACTCAACAGCCTCCGTCCAATGTCTACACCATGTACATACACATACCTAAGCTATCGAGAGTTGATTCTCCACAGACCCAAATTATACGGCCTCATAAACTAGGTACTTGTAATAGACGCGCGTAGATTGCTACTTACATGCACTGGATTCTGCGTTGTAGATATGTCATTGAAGAAATCGTCCTTAGTGTTAATGAAGAGACCATCCTCGGAGACAGGTCTATGATTTCCGTGAAGCTCGAGAAGAAGGTTGCGAACTTTGCTAAATTTTCCTAAAGCCTTGTATATTTGAACCTCCCTATAGCCACCCTTAGTACGCCGGATAGGGATGCGGTGATCCACTAAGTTAGGGTTAACTGGCGGCTAGCTCTTGGATTTGGGTACTGCCCAGATAGGGGTAAAAATAGCCGTAACAGTGAGGGCCCTCAGGGCTTTCGAAACACCTCCTATTCGGCCCAAGTATAAGACGTTTCAGCGAGGGTTCATGCCGATGAAGGATGTGATGTAAAAAAGATATATCTTCAAGCCCCTTAATACAAAGATACTTCAGTAGATTCAGCCACTCAAATGCGAGATATAAGTCTTCTGCCACACGTTCCTATGGTTTACTCCAAGGATCAACAACAATATTGAGTCTTTCCAAATTCAGTCAGTCTGTGTACAGCCTTCAGCATCGAAGGAAAGACTAACACCGCTGTGGCCTAGTCCTAATGACCGAAGACTGGATGGAGGGTTTCATCATATTGCCCCATTTCATCAGAATGTCTTCAGTCAGAGTGTCGCCTTGCAAATGCCCTAAGCTTAAGAAAAGGAATCTAGTTTAGCCGGGGGCGCTGGGGTTTGAGATCGAATGAATTCTTGCCACTACTGCTTAACTTGGATAAGCCTTTCATATAGGTTCGTCGATCCTATACTTCCCGACTGTGCCGCATGGGGGGAATCACATTCTAGAGCAATATGTTTCAAGTTAGGTGCTATCGCCACGAGGGAAAAATCTCGTGTGGGCGGACACTCAGGTGCTTGCTCCTTCGTAATGTCTCGGCCAAAAGGGTAATTTATCTTGATTGCGTGGAGACAAGAGGAACGAAATATTTCCATTTCCAAAGGCTCCGTAAATTCATGACAAGCGCGAGTCTTGTACCCGACCTAGGTCTGGTCGGTCTAGACTGGGAAGTTGGGCCATCCAGATGCTTTAGTAGACAAGTTGAGCGATGCTTAAGTTGGGCGTTAAGTGAACACCTAGGAAACTATATTGCAGACAGCATAGTGCAGCTCTTTGACATCTTCAAGAGTTGAAAGTAGCTTAAATAAGGGCTGCCAGTCTCGTTCGGTATAATAGGAAGGGAATCAGATACAGTCATCCAAGACCTGTCACCGAGATCTGAGCCACGCTGCTTTACAGGCTAGTGAGATTGATAAATCGGATCGAGAGTGTTTCATATATGTAGAAGGCGGTTATCCTTTGGAGTGTGAAGAGCTCTTGGACAATCACGGAACTTGTCATCTAGTCAGCGTTGGCTCTAGTTTGCGGTGGGTGACATATATAGGGATATAGTAGATTAAGAATCTCCTCAGGCAAAGAATCCATGACTGGTTCAATAGTGTTTCCCCTGAGGATGATGAAAAGGACGTTGGGCGCTGGCAGCGCGGAGATGCCCTCTCACGCAACTTAAAGATTTATTGGAAGACAAAGGGACGCCACACCCTGATTGAAAAATCCCACATAAAGTATAATTTACCTCTTGCTCTTGGCATCATTTATTTTATTCTTTGTATATACTCTTTGATTTCAGCCTTTGTCTCTTGATTGTCGCATAAACTGAGCCAAGAGGAACATGCGAGTACCATCCACCGGGTAGGACGCATTCTTCGAATCCCAGTGAGACCACTCCTACCGCCCCAAAAGACAGCTGTGATAGAATTGGGATAGGACGAATCCTGAATATCCTAAGTGAGCAGAGAGATCAAAGGTTGGATAGTGACATACTGTCTCTGGTGCCACTTTGTTGTGCTCCACGAGCCTACTTCCCACCTAAGCAAATGTACACTTCAGAGATCATAAGACGCAGCCCAAATAGCAAGCCCTCTAAGCCTTGAACACAAAAGTAAGCCCAAGTACCCTACCAAGGGAAATCAAGAGAAGGAGTGGATATCGCTCCATTTTGTCCTGGATGGGATGGCACTCGGCTAGCTATCTCAGTGCGAAACTAGCACGAGGCAGTTCCACACTTTACGGAGGTTTCTGCCCAAGTCATGGCACCAAGCCATACTACTACTAGCCCACTTATGTGCCATATCAGTTACAGGACAACGCACGTGATCGAGTGAATTGACCAGACTATTTGTTGATGTGCAAGGCTGCCTCTAACTGGCACGATCATAAAATATGAAGTGCTCAGAAGCCCCAATGATGGCCAATGGAAACCATACTCACTGATGGACTGGTGGCCTTAAGGCAGCTACAGCTGTGGACCTGGAATTATGCTTGGATTTTCTAGAATGTATCGCTAGTAAGTAACAACAGCCTGAGTACTCCTGCTTGTCGCCTCAAGGGTTGAAAGTCTTAACCAGGTACTACTAGATAGAATGGCATCTGTCAGCTAGGATAGAAAAATATACTAGACTAGTGCAAGGTTCTAAGAAATTGCTCATAGCTACTTCATACACAATGTTATTCTTGGAATAGAGTAGCGATACGATATCTGTTTGACTAAGGAATTGTATGTAGAACTATACTTAAGCTCACGGAACGAACCGATTTGTTCTAAGCTAATCTAATAGCTACTAGTAACCCAGAGACAAAACTCACATTCTTCTTAAGTTTTTACTTTCCAGAACTAAAAATCACAGCTCGTACTTTTAGCTATACGAACCATTCAGGTTTACCTCGGACTATGAAATATGTGATTAATTAGCCCTAAAAACAATGCCAATGAACTCTATGTTGTTGTTATTTACTCAAGGGTGTCAAATCATATTAAGGCTCTATAGACTCTATAAACTATCTAATCCTCACCGAGGCTCCAAACACAAACAGGCAGACAGTCAACAGGTTCTATAGGTTAGGTGGACACTTGTTGTAGAAGATAGTTTCGCAGAATCCTTGGTCAATATTTCAACCGCCGCGTAAGGCTCCATGCGGTCCTCCAGTCGAGGATTGGTTCGGTACTTAACCACAAGTTCTCCTTCCGTGTGCTCGATTTGTTTGATTGCCTTATCTATGAAAGTCGAATTTTTGAGGAACTTATCTACACGGCCAATATCCTTTTGACTCCTTGTACGTGATGTCTTTAACGTGAATTCCGGGAATGACATCCTCAAAAGTCTCGCGGATTCGGTCCGCTTGCGCCTGATACTGGGCATTGGTGGAGCCTTGGTTGGCGGGAGTGAGAATTATACCCTCGACATGTTCATTTTTGCTGAAGTGAAATTTTAGCCGAAGACAGTTTACCGTGCTTTACTCGGTTGGTTCTGTACTTAAACCGTTTCCTCTCCTTTACGGTTTCTAGGACGTCTTCTTCAAACCTCTTGGTGACATGATCCCATTTCCCAGGCTCGTGCTCATCGATAGAGGAGCGAGCCTCCCAGAAATGGGAAAGATACAAGGTATTGTCGGATACAATAATGACAGAGGTGCAGCCGTAGAGGTTGACGACGCCGGTTGTAAAGTCTTTCCCACGAAATCGCTTTGTGATGGCAGAGGATGGAGACCCATGTGGCACAAGTTCCATCCCAAGCACCAGGTTTTGAGAGTAATCAAAGAAGTCTCCGCTTGCTGTAAGTCCGTGCGGTCCCATGTTTCTCACAGATCCGAGTGTTGTCGCCTTTTTGATAATGATCAATTTTGGACCAATTCCTTTATCCTGGTTTTTGGTTAGCATTCTGCATGTTTCTTTTGTTATCCTCACCAAATAAACTACCATATTGTTGGCCATTGCGGTACTGTTTGCTACCTTCTATCATTGTCATTGTTGCCATTCACCTGGCTTTCCTAGCAATCATCATTGTTATGCAGACTGAATGTTGATCAGTCATTGCCATTATTTGCCATCATAAAATGGAGCTTGGAAGCAGAGGCTGGGTAGATTTGAGTGGCAGAGTGAGGTTTCCTGCATCTTCTAGCATGTTATTATTCACACAGTTCAGATAACTCGGCCCCCTTGTCATTGACACACAAAGACACATAACATGGCAGTATAACCGTTGAAGTACATCGCAAATATTCCATGTACTTGCATACCACCAAGCTACCACCTACAGTTTTTAGTGTCTAGTGCTTTGGGACAAGTATTGTTGACGGTCACCTTAGGCGCTGCATGTCAGGTAGTTCTCGCCTGTGGCCTTGATTAGCCTACAGTATAATTTAATCAGCTTGAAGCTATCCGATATCTGTTAAAACACAAGACCAGAATCGACGGCCATAGCATTGCTTATGCAAAAGACCCCAGAAGCCTCCCAAGTCCTTTTTGATCATGGTTTGAAGATTAACGGCACTGTGAACTTTTGCAGTGTGCCCCTAATGTATGTATAATTGCTCGAGAAGCAACTCTTCTTCAAAGACCCTACTAATTTCTTCGCTAGGGAGGTCGTCTACAAGAATGACCCCTTTCTGCTCCGTTGGTTCCATTTCAAAGGTGCGACCCCTAATCTCGCCCCTCCTGATACCCGGGGTCTAGGCTTCGTGCCCCAACGTGGCAAGCCCAGCCCAATTCTGGTCATGCTCTGGAAATAGCTGCAGAAAGCTGTGACCTGGCCATTGTCGAAATCCTAATCGAGCATGGTGCTAAGCTCGAGAACGGCCTTCTGTATCACCCCGCCCTCTGCAGATACAAGGATGAGGAATGCATTCCCATGATGGAACATCTCAAGCGTGGTGCAGACATCAACAAGTTTGGGTGGATTGAAGGTGTGCATCACGAAGGTACAGCCCTTACCTACGCTGCCCATTGTAGTCTTACAGAAGAGGCAGGATGGCTACTCGAGCATGGAAACCTGGCAACCACAGACCCCTTCGCCGTCCTCCACGGATTAACAACATGCTCCGTAACAAGCAACTTCCCACCCGGCTTCAGAAAAGAATACAGTTCCTCAGCCGTTTGCTCCAAATCCAGCACAGAACAAAGCACCCTGACACATATAATCGTGTCAAAGACACCACCAGTCGACTGGTCGAGACCTTGTTTCCGGAGCTTGGCCCCGAGATCCGATGCAGCGCCGTAGAGGGCCTCGATAGCGGGCGAGCATAGTAGGGCAGTTGAGTTCATGTTCCCGGGTCGACGTCCAGCATTATACCTGAGGCATGGGCTTGAATGGGCGGGATTAGATCCGAAGAGTCTTTCATCGCTATTTGGAATGCGGGTAGTTGGGATTAAATGGTGTCCTCACGATTTGCTATGGGAGGAGACTAAATACTGAACGCAACCCAGAACCTGCCGAAGGCTTCATCACGAAGCTTTCTTGCTTGGAGATATGGAGCGAGGATCTGGCCTCTTTTAAAGACGGCTTCAAAATCGACCTTAATATAATCTGTTGGCATCTATTAGCCTAGCCTTATGCTCACGAATTGAGGAGTGGTAGAAATTGTGTGTACCTGGATGTATCTTGTATCATTGGCCGCACGGCAAGTATCAGAGGAGAAATCATCTACCACAGGCAAAGCACTGAACATGGGCCATTAGTTGCACTTACAGGACATAGCCCAGAGCAGAAGTTGGCCGGGTTCTAATAGCGTTTGGATACATTCCTTGGTGGTAGGCTCGTTGACGGAAGCCATTGATTAAAAAACTCGCTTAGGAAATGACTCAGTACAAATGCTGATTTCGAATACCATCTTCTGGACTTACAGGGGCAAAGAAGGGCTCAGAATTAACTGGATATTCTATAATGTTATATCAGAGTGGATGGTAGCACATGCATGACTTAATCGAGAGTTCGGCGCCAGGTATCTTAGGCCACTACCTCTTAGGATACCTGCCTTGAAGCTTATCGGTTATGATTATCATTCAAAGGACGATAGGGTTTCGCTGTCGATCATTCTGATCGAAAATAGTACCTAAGCTATGTTCTTTGACTGGTGTCGTCACTGACACTACCTCATTAGCTAATAGATTGCTTGCAAATCTACAACTATCCATCAGACATCCTATTTCACGCTTTCAGTTGCTCCATAATAGTGCCTAGATTGATTCCTGACAACACAAATAAGAGTCGACAGGAACACATGACGTCAATGGCCAATCTTGCTGTCATTACAGATTGAAGAGACTCGATATCAATATGATAGAAAAGGAAATCAAAGTAGAAGACAATATATTGATGCAAGGCGCACACAAGGTGTAAGTGGTAAGTATAAGTGGCAAGCCAAACTGAACGAACGGCTTAAATATATCAGCTTGACAATGAGTATCAACAAAGGAAAACAACTTAATCAGTATTTCATGTTGCAGATACCATTAAAGAATGACAGGAACGGTCCAGACACCTGAGTGGGGATAAATGCCAAAGGGACCATTCCTCGAGATTAAGAAAAGACTATACATAACACAGAATTCCAAGAAAGAGAGCCCGAGGGAAGGCTGTTACCGAAAAGCGGAGGAGGGTCAGTAATCAAATGCTAACACGTGCGCCCATCAGATTCGCATGCTATGATGGTAGAGAGGATTAGAAAAGAAATGCGACCAATGCACAAAAGAGGCCCTAGGGTTTAGTGATGAGAGTGAATGCGGTTGACACGCGGGCTATATCGGCTCGTCCTTGCAAGCGAGCTGACATCATGTTTGCCTGAATTCAAGTCGTTAGTTAATTGGTCTCCATGTTATGATCCAAATGAGAATCTACTTACCATCGCAGCAAGCGCGAACATTCTCAAGTCGATCCGCCTCCCGTTCCTGCCTCTCCATCATCTGCCGGAAATCCTCGTCGCTGTCACGTTCGTAGACACTGCCATCATTGATACTCGATGTAGCATAGCCCGAGGGGCCTCTTCGACCAAAAGATCCTTTGATGGTGGTATTCAAAATCGTACTAAGCCGAGATGCGGAGCTATTTCTTTGATCTGAATAGTGAGAGGGTGTGCTCAGAGCCGGGGAGGCACGACCGGGAGTCCCTGCGCGGCGCAGGGAGAGGGCGGAGCCCGCACGTTGTTTTGGCCAATTTCGGGTAGTAGATCGACTCTGCGACGAAGAAATGGATAAGCGTGGTGTTTGACGTGACCGAGATCGAGACCGGAATCCCGGATTGAACTCATCAATGTCTTCCAAGTCATTATTCCCTTCTTCCTCGCCATTCTCCGACCGCAGTAGGAGGTACGAGAGTGCATTGAACCAGGTCTCATGCCTCTGACTAGTAGTGGCGGTAAATCTGATCCGGCGACCAGGACTAACAACTTCCAAGCTCCTGCAGTGAAGACCCGGAGGGTATGGGTTGTCATCGGCGACAACTCTCACGGCTTCGATGGGAACACTCTTTGTTTTGCGCTCGCTCTTGCCGGCACTTTGCGGGTCCTGCTCACTCCAGTACAAGGTACGCGTATACGGATGGACCCAGAAGTATCGGCGGTGCCTAGTGCTGGAGATCTCCCCGGAGACTACCTTGCGTGTATACTTCCAGAGGAACTCTCCAATCATGGTCTGGGTGATGGCTTGTATCATGCGAGGATCTGTGCCGGAAGCATAGCCATATGGCCCGGCAGCCGGGTTGGGATGCATATTAAAGCGCTCTTCGATCTCGGACGCGAATGACGACACAGAAGACCTTCGCGATGCCTGGCTTTCGCGCCTTACTCGGGCACGCGAAGTAGAAGATCTGACGGAGCCGACCTGAGCGGTCGAATCATTTGGAGTACGCGGACGTGGAGATACATTCGCGCGGTAGGCAGAAGCCGGGGCAAGAGGAGGAGCCATGAGTCCCGGTGTGACAGGCTGTTGATCCAGCGACTTCTTCTCAGCAGCCATGATAGCTTCCTTATGGTCAGCAGGCAACGGCGGGTGACTATGGACACTAGAGGCCTGGCTAGCCGCGCTACCCGGCCGCCAATGGAGCGATGAGGCCGATGATTGATGCTGGGGGCGAGGCCGTGCCTTTGGCGTAGCAAAGGGTGAATTGTTTTGCTCCTTAGCTTTGTCACTGTCGGGGGGAGACAAAGGTCGGGCCATGACACGATCCATGAGAATTTGGTCGATTTGCTTGGAAGACAGTATTGTCTGAGCACCCTGATCTGCCTGGTTCGAAGAACGCCGTCTCGCATGCTGTGGGACAGTATTACCAGAAATAGCGCTCAGGGGCGAGACAGCATCGTTCTTCTGGCCAGCAGTGTCGTTGTCAGAACGGTCACCTGCTTCATCTTCGACAACCACAATTGGCAAAGGGTCAGAAATGGATCTATCAACCATAACGCCTCTCGTCTGCGCTGGTCGTGCGTTCTCGTCAGATGGTAGAGCTGCAGGAATGATGACTGCAGCTGGAGTAGACTTGACAGGGGGCGTTTCCACAGAGCGAATTGTGGAAAATGACAACTGCGGTGACGCAGGAAGAGAAATCTCGGACACCTGAGGTGCAACTGGCTCAGTGGACTCCGGGGATATGAAGGTTATTCTAAGATCTGGAGCTTCATGATCAGATGTTCCTTGATCCTCAATAACAGCCGGCTCTGCCTTCGAAGAGGGCTCCGGCAGCAAGGCCGCAATAGGCTCTGTTTGCTGTGAGAGAATCGTTGACACTGCTAGGCCTGGGATCTCGGTGTTCATAGCACGCTCTGCGACCGAAACTGAATGCTCAGGTACAGTCTCTTGCATAGTGGCCATAACAGGCAAAGTCTGTTCTGAGAAAATCACGGACACTGCCAGGTTTGGAAGTTCCGTGCTCAAGGCATGCTCTGTAACGGAAATTGAAGGCTGGGGCACAGGCTCTGGAATGGTCACCATAACAGGCGAGGTCTGTTGTGAAAGAATAGCCGAGAGCGCCAGATCCGGAAGTTCCGTGCTCATAGCACGTTCTGTAACAGATACTTGAGGCTCAGGCAGTGGTACAGGTAAGGCAACAGGTTCGGGAAGAGTGGCCACAATAGGTTGGGTATGCTCAGAGAAGATCGTCGAGAATGCTAACTGTGGGATGTCTGTGCTAGTAGCATGCTCTGCCATCGAGATTGAAGGCTCAGGCACTGGTTCTGGAAGCGTGGCCACAACAGGCAGAGTTCCCTCGGAGAGGATCGAGGATACAGCCATCTCCGCGAGGTACTTCGGCTCCGGCTCAGGGAGCTTGGCAGAAAGGGGTTCTGTATATTGCAAGGAAATGGCTGACAAGCTCATCTCTGATGGCGCAGGAATGGGCGTCGCCACCGGCTCGGTCGTGCCTCCAACTATGTATGTTATGCTCAACTCAGGCAGCCTAGGTGCCACAGGAATGATATCCTGCGATGCGATTGAAGACAAAACTAGCTGTGGCGGTGTAGCTGCAGGAACAGTAATACGCCCCTGCTCCGCATCTGCGGCATGTTCAGCCAAGGCCATCTTCGTAGGAATTGCCAGATTTGACACTTGATCACCATTCAGTTCAGAATCTGACTTAAGAGAAGTCCACCGTGTCGCAGCATGCGCCAGCTTCGGCTGTTCCTTTGAGTCAACAGCGGTTTCTGCATCCGAAATCATCTCCTTAGGAGTCGCGAGAATATTCAAGCTATTTCCTTCGCTCGGAGTTTGAGTGTTGGCGGGGAGGCTTGGTTCCCATGGGTCAGTCATCACGCCGGAATCAACCATTGCAGGCTTGGGTCTCGCGCCCAATGTGGCCTGAGACGATCTTCTCGAATCGGGCATCGAAAGGATGCGGGGAGTAGAATCGTTATCGTGCTGTATCGGGGGGCCGAAGTCTCCCTCCTCACCATCCTCACCATCGAGCTCTGCGAGCTCTGCAAACAGGCTCTGGCCCTCGGAGGCCACGGGCGTTTGCGTGAAGCTCGTTGCTGGGGACTCATGTGAACTAGATGGCCGGCTACCAGAGGCCATTGGAGCCTCTCCAGAGGGACGAATTCTCCTCATCACGCTCCTCTTTTTCCTAAGCCGGTACCGAGGGGTGGAAGACTGACTCGGTGAGGGTATTGTTCCATCTGAGTCCTCATCCTCGTCTCCTGAAGTGGAAGCAGTGCTCTGGTATGATTTCCGGTCCCGAGCTTTTGCCAAGGTCAAGGATGAGACGCGAGCACGCGGAGTTCTCTGGATGCGGTCCTCCGTTTCTGTTAGCTCATCCGTATCAGTGCTGTCATCGGCCATACTTTCGACGCCCGTTTGGAAAGCCTCGCTTTCAGTAGTTGTCTCTCGCTCGTTGGCGGTTTCGAAGGCATCGTCAGCTTCTGTAGCAGTGTGATAAGCATCACTAGGCTCGTCCGCAGACTGCAGTTCGGCACGGCTACGGGCAGATCTCAAAGAGGCCTTGTGCGATGGGCTTGTTGTTTCCGTGGCATTGTCTTCCCAGTCGGTCTCAACCTCGATCTCTGTCGTCCCTTTCCTTCCCGCACCTAGCAGATTCGGTCTCGCAGGCTTTCGAGCGGCATCGGGCTTGGTCTTCTGGCGTTTGTTGGCTGGGCCAGCTGGTGCAACAGCCTCGCGACGCTTTTGCTCAACCTCATCACGCGCTTCTTGCAGCATACGCTTCAGCTCAATCTTTTCTGTTTTTTCACGATGAATGGTACTCTTGAGATTCTGGATCATACGGTGAGCATGGCCCAGCGAACTTCGCAACGTCTCAGTCTCCAATTGATTGTGTCGAGGGGTAAACTTATTCGGTGACGGCGGCGGGGAGTTTTCCGGCGTGCCTCGACCATCCTCATCAGAGTCATTGTCTAGACGAACTTCGCGCACGGTCTCCGCTTCATGCTGCCGAAGCCGCATCGCCACCGCTCTAGCAAGCTCTTCGTTTTGCGAATTTAACTCCTCAAGCTTCTTCTGAAGCGCAAGCCTCTCTGCATCCCCTGAATTCAAATTCCTCCGCAGGAGGTGAATCTCAGCATCATTCGCTTTTTGCGCGGCCGTTTGATCTTCGACCAATCTCGCATTGGCCTGCTTCAAATCCTCCAGTTCCCTCTCCAAAGCGCCCTTCTCCGTGGTGACGGCACCCAGGCTGCTGTTGAGTCTGCTTTCGCGATCAGCTGCTTCTTTAACCGCAGACATAAGCTCATGGGTCCTCGACTCCAACGCCCAATTTTCGTCCTTATAACGCTCCTCACTTTCATCCAATATCCTAATCCGCTGCGTATATCCCTCCGCCTCAATTTCAAGCCTCGACTTCTCCAAGTTCAGGGTCCTTAAAGCCTCCTCACGCTCCGCGAGCAGGGCCTGCAACTGACGGACCTGGGCCAGAAGGGAGGTAGAAATCTCGGTAGCGAATTCGATATCATGGACACGGCTTGACGGTTGGTTTCGCTGTTTTCGCGAAGGTACGCTCACCTTACTAGGAGAATTGGTTGCTTGGCCGGCAAAGAGAGCGGCGCTAAGCGGTGACTGAGCCTCATATTAGCGATCTATATGGTGTGCCACGCAGACAGGTGGTATATATACCTTCTGGTCAAGTGAGGGGGTCCCCAGATGCCCATCATCGCCGCCAGCGAGGCGTTTCGGCGCGAGAAAGGCTCGCGCCGTCTCCCGGCCAATTTCCTGATACTCTTTCTCCAAATCCAGGAGTTTCCGCTGCAGCTCTGGTCCAACCTGACCCTCTTCTTGCTGTTGTTCCACTTCCTTCAACTTGTCCTCGAGTTCCTTCTGCTGTTGGATGAGCGCTGTACCTAGCTTGGATGCCTCCTCCAACCTGCGCTCTGTCTCCGCTAGGTGAGCCTCAAGAGCTCGTTTCACCTGTGCTGGCGAAGATGTATCAAGACTGAACAGTTGGGTATCGAAAGACGAATACCTATGCGATTCGCGTGGGGGCGCCCCATGGTTGTTATTGTTGGAAACAAAAGGGTCATCCATAGTGGGCACAACGAAGCCAATCCCACTCTATTCTCCGTCTGCAATCCCGTTATTTGTAACGGACAGAAAAGTAGTTAAGTGGTGAATAGTTGACCCGTGGGGTGTCTTGGACACAGCAGCCGTCGATAACCCGCAAACTCGTCGCCTCGTTCCTCGTGTCCCAACCCTAGATCATCATCTGGCCCGCACCAGAGCAATTGGTTTGTTTCACCCCCTTGCGCAAAGATAATTCAACGAGCCGGCCAGCGACCAATGGTCCACAACTACGTTGCCTCTAGAGTGACTCGGCAAGATAAAGGAATCCGCAGCGTCGGTCGAAGGGTTGCTGAGATGTCCGTATCACGTTGTTGAACAGTAGAATGGTGATGATTTGATCGGACAAGGGGCCTTATCGAAGTCGCAAACGGCTTCCAGTTGTTCGGAGGAGAGCTGAAAATGAGAAGACCCGTCCGAGGTAACGTCTAGACAACACAAACGCGCTGTGTGGCTGTAACGGCAACCTTGTGCGTGCAGTGAGCCAACCACAGTACAGGGCGCACAGGGGGAGTCAGCGGCGGTTGAGTGAGTTGGAAACCAAAACAAGAAACAGCCGAAAAGGGAAAGAAAACAAAGTCTGAATTACAACGTCGAAGCGGATTGCGACAAATTTCGCCTACGCCGTACGGCGCATATAATATTATTATAGTCAAGGGAAGTAAAAGGAAAAGAAACTAAGGAGTGACAAAGAAAAAGGAAAGCAATGAAAGGAAAGGAAGAATCTAATAAGATAGAAAAAGAAAAAAAAGAAAATGATAAGATATGAGAGGGGAAGAAAAAAGAGAGAGATTCCAAATACAGCCGGATGGACAACGAGACGAGAATCGACTCGTTGAGCGGGGGAAACAAAAGAGAGGGAAAGGGAAGAGAGAGAAGGAGAGGGAAAGTCACGCCGTGTGGGCAGGGGAGGTGTTGGAGGAGAAGCTGGGGCCAATGCGGGAAAGACAGACAGACAGAAGTCTACCTCAAGACTACTGATTCTACCTTACTCCGACGAGTAAGGTATTCTCTTCTCACTTCCACGGGAGGCAATTCAGTTGGAGGATCATACATAAGTCCAATAATTATTCAAATGGTGGGGAAGGACAATTAACTCGAGAAAAGGTCAGCCCTCACCCCGTACTACTCCTACTAACGTAAATACCGAACTGTACCTACTTAAGACATTTCTCGATCTGATACGTAACAACTCTGAATCAAGGCTAAGACAAGGCTTTTATTAAGGAGAAGAGAACAATTCGTTATCATTGGGGTGAATGACATCTCACAGCAAACCTTGGTTGTTTCTATTCTAGCGAGTAGATCTGCCGGCTGTCCTTTGAAGTTTATTTTTGTGACCCAAAAAGGTCATCAACAACATGGTCGAGTTAGATCGCTGACTTGTCCACGGTTCTTCCCGATCTTTGGGCTGCCAGATTCGTGGAAGATTGTAAAAAAAACACCTCTTAACCCACTTGATGGAACGCGTGCCAGACTTCGTCTATTTCGGTTCATCGCTGTTTGTCTGATTTGCAACCGCCCTCTCCTGTTTCCCGCAGGCTAGCCTACAGAGGAATGGAATAGGCATGTGATCATTAGTGATGTGATATGCTTTGTCATCCACCACGTGAGGTTGCTTCTGTACTCCGAATCGGGAAGGCAAGATCGCCACCACTGCTTCACATATCAAAGCACCTATCCATCCCTCTCAGCTTTAACACCACTGGACACAATATTGGACGCTAAGGTTGAACATTGTGAGCCGACTTATCTCTACTGAGCTCACCGCTGTCACCACATCCTTGGAAAAGCCAAGGAGCGAATTGCGACCATGACGGAGGAAGCGCAGGTCGCCGACAATGTCCCTCAGTTCTCCTTCAAGAAACGATCGGCCAAGGCGAAGGCTAATTTTCGAAAGAAACCGGAAGCGCCCCCTCCCGCACCTGACTCCGACTCTGATTTCACGTCGTCTGATGATGACGAGGGCCGCAGAATCAAACGGCGACGCAAGAACACAGCAGTGACGGCTTCTTCAACATCCAAGGCACCCCGGAGGGATACTGCGGAGGATCAACCTGCTAAGGCCACCGCGGCTCCCTTGGCCTCTAGTAATGATGCCACCAAGCAATCTAATTGGTACGATGAGGATCTAGACGCAAAAAACCTCCTGGGGACAACACGAGTTCGACCAACGGCAGCTGCTTCGTCTGCACCAGATGGCACTTATAAGGGTGCGGCCAACTACCAGTCTTTTATTCAGAAGAACCCTGATGCTCCGTCTAAGCAGTTTGGTCCTATCAAAGCCCCAACCAACGTCCGTACTGTGACATACATGGATTATATGCCTAATGTTTGCAAGGATTACAAGCAGACAGGGTATTGCGGGTAAGTCATTTCTAAATGTTTGCCCCTTCCAATTGTAACAAATACTAAAGAAATATCTCATAGTTTTGGCGATGGATGCGTCTACCTTCATGCCCGCGAGGACTATAAGCAGGGCTGGGAACTGGATCGCGAGTGGGAGATTAACACCAAAGGGAAGAAGCTGAGTGGAAATGTGGTCTCACAGCGTGGCGACAAATCCACTAAGGATGATGATGAGGATGACAATGAAGAGCTTCTTGAAAACATTCCGTTCGCCTGTATCATCTGCAAAAATCCATATCAAACCCCGATTGTGACCAAATGCGGACATTATTTCTGCGAGTCTTGCGCCTTGCAGCGATACCGGAAAAATCCATCGTGTGCCGCGTGTGGAGCTGGCACCGGCGGCGTCTTCAATACTGCGAAAAAGCTGAACCACCTGTTGGAGAAGAAAAGAGAACGTGCACGCAAACGCCGGGAGCAAGCCATAGCCGAGGGCGAAGAAGTCAGCAGTGAAGAAGGGGAAGAAGCCCAAAGCTCTTAGCTTAGGCCATTAGTATTTATGTGGAATTAATATTGAAGACAATGATGGCATGTCTGTTGCAGCCGGTCTGCAAACTGTATATGTATATACTCGCAAAATTAGAAGGCGGCTATCTTAATCCGTCAAGGTGTTACAAAAGCCTGTAACGAACAAGAACCATCTGTTGATGTTACATGAAAAATCCATTATCTGCCTCTGGCTAACCTACCATTTGACATTGTCTTCCAGTTACTTCTCATTGGCTGGACTCACTTACCACTATGTACCCATAAAAGTTGGCAACCATTTCCAGTTGCTCTGGTTGAGTTCATCCAAAGGGCTTTGTAAGGCCTCTTTAGAGACCTGCGAGGACTAGCTCGACTAGATTAGTCAATTTACTTTCGCATTTATGGACTTATTTACTGATGAAGTCACTCATGGTTGGCTTGTAATTGGTCAGACTACCGTGAGAGGGTTCATATTGCTTGTAGGTCAAGCATTCTAGGCAGCAGGATATTAATACAGTAATCCAGACTGTTAACTATCTAGGATTTATTATGACTAATTTCGTGCTATAAACAAGAACGGAGTGTCTTCGGACCGTAGAAAATACCTAGTTCTATACTGTCCTACCAAGTCACCTTGAAATATTAGGGTATCTGCTGATCATTGAATTGGCGACACTGAGCTGCAGGGATGGATATTTGTACCACCCTTGTCTCACGAAGATTCTTTGATATTCATTACCGCGCCACTTATGTCCAGTAACTCCCAATTGTATGCCGTGGCTATAAAATGGGGGCCATGGGCTAACTGTAGGTAGTGCTGACTCCTGCCTCGCCCCTCGCTTAGGGCTCCGAATTTGGCGGTACAGAAGATACGCCACGTGCGGTCCATGGTTCTGCCAGCCAATCAGGAAGCCTGATTGGGTTTAAGCTACAGGAAGCTTCAGGTACTCCGTCCGTATATGTTAGGTTCTCTGACCAGGGAGCGGGGGGTTTTTAATGGCTATAGCAGTGCTTTGTTTCTGACTACGGTTCTGGTTTTCTGCTACTTTGAAATCTTTTTTATATAATAAGATTCTAGAGTCAATTGGCTCACCACTCAACTCCATTTGTAAGAATATTTCGCGCGCGCGAAAGGGGGAGAGAGAGACTTACCGGAGCCCATATCTAGGTACTGAGATGCAGATTACCTTTAAATTGAATGGGACGATAGTAATTACAGGTTGTGGCCATGACGGGCAGTCGCCAAGCTTCCCCGCTATACCCGCTCAAGTCTAAACCACGGGAAGAGCCCCTAAGGGCCTAAAGCCTAAAACAGGCCCATCAATGACTGAGGTCCTGAAAAGCACAGCCCCCTGGAGCCTATGATCATGGAATGAACATTTCTAGTGTGGTGCTGCAGAGCTTAATGAGCGTTAACGCGTGGCCTAACAGTTGGCTAACTGTGGCTCGCAGTGGGGATGATCCGTATTTTCTTCCCCCCCAAAACCCTCCACGAGCTTGGGAGGGAACACAGTCCACTGATGGCCCAATGAGGGTATTCTTTGTTCGTGGATTTTAGTGAGCTTGTTGGAACTCCGGTACTACCTTCCTTTTTTCTTCCCTTCCCCTCGATCATCTTTGTCTTTTCTCTCCCTTCTCTAGCGGTTGGGCCTCTCCTTGGGTTCTTTCGCCCGCCATGCTGTGATATTAGTGCCTTCCAGTGACACCCCCCCCACCTCCTTCGGCGTAGGGGGTGCACCACACTGTAAGCCCAATTCACACCGTAAACCCAAAATTCCATCTATCTATTTTCTTTACATTATATCCATCCATTCACCATGCCAAAGGCGCCTAAAATAGACGAATCTCGTGTACTCCAGGCCTGTGAAGCTGCTCAACGCGAAAAAAAATCTGAATTTATCAAAGATCGCGCGGGAATATGGAATATCGTATGATACACTGCGTGGTCGCGTCCGCCAGGGAAAACAGGCTCGCAGCGCCCGTATACCTATAAATAAAGCTCTTAATGAGTATTAGGAGAAAGCTCTGATTTAGTAGATTACTTACATACGTGATTTATATCTTCCTGTTACCCTGTGATGCTTACGAATTGGGCGAATCTCTTGCTCGCACGCGCTGGTTCGGATTAACGCGTAAGATGTGGGCGTATCGATTCAAAAAATAGACTGCCGGAGCACCTGTTATTAGGCCCTGTAATACAGAAAACAAAGGATAAGAAGCAACTTAATACAGAAAAGATTAGATACCTATAGTATTAATATACTGAACTTGTAAATATTCTTAAGAGTTTCCCGTCGTATCTAGTATATAACTTTGATAAATGTAACTTCCAACCTGGCCAAAGAAAATCTCGAAAGACTATTAGTATAAAAGGAAAATATCTTGATCTTGCTGGGTTTAGTCATGCTGAAAATATTACTACAGTCGAATGTATCACTGCTGATGGGTGGCTAACGCAGCCGTTGTCTATTTTTAAAGGCGAAAAATTTATGGAAAGTTGGTATGGTTAATCACCCTGATCTACCAGACTTTTGGTGGTGTTTCTCCAAAGGGATATATTAACGATAAACTCGCTATTGAATGGCTTCAGAAATTCCAGGAAGCAATGAAACATTGAATAAAAAAAAAAGGAGAAAAATAGATATTAATATTTGATAGTCACAAGACCTAAAAAGGGAGATACCTTGTATTGGAGACTCTGGGATACTCAGTGTACGAGATGCTAATCGATCAATGAAGGATAGGAGAGAAAAAGAGACTATACAAGAGAAGAAAAGATTAGATAAGCAGTGGAGAAAAGTATAGAGTCAACCGCACCAAAACCACCTACAGAGATGGAATCTATATCAGTAGATAGAGCAGTGGCAGCGCAGCAGGAAATAATTGTTTTTACATAGATACTCAGGGAGAACGGCGAGAATAAAGGGAATAACATCATTTTTGGGTTTACGGTGTGGTGCACCCCCTACGCCGAAGGCGGTGTGGGGGGAGGGGGGCACTGGAAGGCACTAATATGCCTTTTTTTTCTCAGCCCTTTTCCTTTCTTTTCCTCTTCTTCCAGTATAGTGTCTGAGGTTATTATCCACTGCAGGTTGCCTTCCTTACTTGTCTCTCCTTTTCTGCATATCACTCATTTTATATTTTTCATTTTTGATTTTTATTGTACCGGCATTTAATACAAGCCCTTTCACTTCCTCATTCCTTCATTGCTTCCTTCGTACGAAGACCTTCGTCGGGGATTCAATTGGAGCTCAATATTCAAGTCTCCCCTTCCATTGGCATAGTCACCCGGTGAAGACGCAACGTTCTCGTGAACAGTTGTAAAGGGAGTTCATCTTGAAAGTTGAAACCCTCCTTTGTCAATGCGCCATTGGATCTTTTAGTGCTCGGAAAATTATCTGTGGGAACCCTTGCGCATGAGCTGTCGCTCATTCATACCGCTAGAATATCACCATGAGATGCGGCTATAGACTAGCATTATGCGCGTGTCTACTTCTCCTCATTCCCTTATACCTATTGAAGATCCACCTTCAAGAGATCTGCAATCAGTATCGCGCAGGCGCATACTTAATTGATTGGCTGAACTCCAAGAAGCCACACCACGAAGGCTTATCACACTATCATGGAAAATTGGGAGACAAGGTGATCGTGATGGCTAGTCTAGAAGAAGAACCTACCGGATGGATCGAACAAGAACTTCCCGAGTACGATTCCCTCCAGTCAACGATCCCCCAGTCATGTTTGGTCAACTAACTGTCTTCCAAAGCTGGCAACGCGCGATCTATATTGTCAACCCCTCAGCACAAACCAAAGCAGACGAACATAAACTCAAGACCACCCTCAACAAGGGCCACGAATCTATGGCCTACCTCACGTATTTGATCGACCATTACGACAACCTCCCTTCCACAATTGCCTTCATCCACGCCCACCGGTCAGGCTTCTTGATGGCATGGCATGTCGATGCTCCTCTACACGATAACGTAGCAGCCATGCGTTCTCTACAACTCGATTTCGTTCAACAAAACGGCTACGTCAACCTACGCTGCAATTGGAACCCGGGGTGCAAGGCCGAACATCGCATCAATGCCCACATAACCGGGCAAGTCTGGGCAGAAATATTCGAGGGAACCAGCACCCCACCTCTAAACTCCACCACTTCCCCCGCCGCAGCAGAAGAATCCTCGCCAGAGTACCAACTAACCCAAAAATTCCTCCAAGCGCCCCAGCTAGTCGGCGCAGCATGCTGTGCACAGTTCGCCGTGTCCCGCGAACAAGTCCTCAAACGACCACTTGAAGACTACCTCAGATTCCGGCAATGGATCATCGACACAGAGAAGGATGACGCCAGCAGCGGCCGGGTAATGGAATATCTCTGGCACGTCATATTCGGGAAAGAATCAGTATAGTAAGTGGCCATTACACTACATCAATTGCCGGTAAATTTTGACTAACATTTATGCCTAAGCTGCCCGGACGAGGAACTCTGCTACTGCCAAGTCTACGGAAAATGCTAGTATATTCTCAAAACCACGTACATGTGTACAATATACAGCCACGACCCCTTTCGAATCATGTCGGCTATTCTGTAATTATACGTCCCATGTTCTTCCGGCTTTTGTTTCGAGCATGCGTTGCGGGATTTGGAACGGCGTTGTCAGAGGGCATTTGACATATTTCTTTCATTTTTAGCTTTTTCTTCTGAAAACACGGATAGAGTTCGTCCGTTGGATATACCCATTGGTACTTATGGTTCAATACTGTACAAAACAAAGAATATTTCCTTTTCGATCAGTGGTAACTACTAAAATTAATATACTCAACCGCAGCACCCACGATGCTAGTTGGTGCTGGTTCAATGTGCGCCATTTTTTACACCTTCGCTCGTTCTTAGTTTCTTTTCTGAGATCACAATTACGGACACGATATATTACTATATATAGAAAACGATCTATGAGAAGGATATCTAGCTCAAATTTAAATTCTTTGTAGTGTATACTTCAATTGTGGGTATAAAATAGCTTGTGTCATTCGAAGTTAAAATAAGTAGTATATATTTACCAAGAATATAAACTAATACGCAAAGGAGTATTCCTTTCTACTGGTCGCACATATCATCTTCGATCCTTCTATTTTCTTGCCACGGGTTGAAATTCCATGACAGGAATTCAATTCATGGTTCGCTATGCAGTTATTTCTTTGTGCTTTTTGGTGTTAGATAAGTCCATCTAGTCTCTAGCCATGTGTTTTTAATGACCCAGCGCGCCGTCTTGAGTCAGGCTACATACATAGTGAGTGCCACTTTTTAGTGTATCCTTACAACTATTTGCAGCAGGACATTGTTTTCCAGTAGATAATAAGAAGTAGTCCTATCTGCTGTATTAGTAGGTCCTTCATAATCTCTATCTATTATCTCATTTCGTTTCCAAGAACTCCTCTACACGTTCGACGAGATCAGCTTTCTTCCCAGCAGCAGAGCGTCCATGCGAATTAAGAAAATCTTTGAGGACAGGTACTGTAAGCTATTCAGAACCCAGTAGCGTTAGTTGAAACATTCGAAAACAAAGCTTATATAATAGGGCAAGGTGATAGTTACCTTCGATAGAGATCCCTTCTGGTAATGAGCATTTACTACGTCCTCAACGCCTTGCTCGTTGGTATCTACCTTCACCTTCTTATTGGGTTTTTGAGCGGCGTCTTCGGCTTCTGAAGTTCGATCTTTGACGCCTCGTTTGACGAGCGTACTCTTTGAACCGGCTGCTGATGTCTTCGCGTATTGTTTCTCTAGTTCATCCGCCCAGGATAACACATAGTCGCCAGTGCGCTGCCACATGTTAGTAACAACCCAGGCTGCTGACTGTTGTGACATACCTTGTTGATTTGGCGATATCTAGGCACTGTCTTGTCTTCCGGCTTTTCAGGAAGATCCTCGTCTAGGGCAAGGGCTTGGAGAATGCGATAATGCCACTGAAGAGCTAAAAGCCCGGTGAGTTGAGCATTAATATTGCTATATGGATTGATGGAAAGAACTTACATGGATTTGGGTACTTGAGGGGTTCGTAAATTGCCTTTGGGAGTTGCAATTGCTGGACAATATCGCGCATTTGATCGATTAACGGCTCCGGCGCAACATTGAGGGTAGTTTCAGGATTTTGACGAACATCGTCGGCGAATGGAAGAGGTATAATCCACATTCCAGGTGGGAACTTCTGGACGCCATTATCGTCAACTTTCTCTTCTCCGGCGAGCATAGCACCCAGAACCGGGCTTGCGTTTCTACGTGCAATAAGCCAGACAAGCGCGGCCTTTTTCTCTCGAAGAAGTGTCTGCTGCAAAGCAGAGAAAATTCGCGTAGAGCCCACGAAGTCTTCTTCCGAGGGGTAGATAAAGAAAGGGTGTTTGACGTTGGCCCAGAATGGAAGGGCAGAAATGGATTTGAACCCGATGATACGGATCACAGGATCACCGAAATTCCTCAGCGCCTTTAGCTCTTCAGGCGTGAAGGTAACCTGATCGCCGCCAAACTTGTATGCTTTCTTGATTTCCCACTTTTCAATCGTGCGTGCCGTATCGTCTGCAATTTGGGTAGTCACGCCTTTTACTAACTGAGGCTTTTCACCTCCGAGCCAGATAAAGGAGCTTCTAGCCGATTCCTGACGCTTAAACAGAAGGTAACCCGAGACGGAGATTTTGAAGTTCGGACCCAGCTCCAATGGCATATTCGAAAAGTGCGCACGCCGTGGGACGGATCTCGAGTTTATATTGGACAAGAGAGTATTGAGTAGAGAAATCCCATCCCCGGTAGCTGGAGAAGCCTTAGAATCAGTTTGCAAGTACGAGAGGGCATCTGGATCAGAAGGAGAAGCCTTGTAGATAATGTCCTAGTTGATGTGAGTAGGGGCAGTCCGTCTTGAGGATCCAATGAGATCTTACGTCATAGAACCTTGTGGTATCGAATTCATGGTCTGTCCGCGAAATGGGAAACAGTTCAATAGTGACACCAAGATCGTATAAATCTTTGGCACGTACAGTTGCAGCACATCGTAGGCTTTTATTATTACCGTGAGGGTCATCATTGTCGGTGACTATGAACAATCGCCGGGACAAGAAGTTCGGGGCTTTCGACGTGAAAATTTGGTTTGCGCAAAACAGCACATTTGCCATTGAGACCCGCTCTTCTGACGCCTTGAGTATGTCCTGGAACTCCCCATCATCCTGCGCCAGTGATCGGAGCGCCTTGACCTCTTGCGCAGAAGGAACACCCAGGTCCGTGAAAAGGTAACAGTGTGGGTATGAGAGGTCTCCTCGACTGTTCTCATCCTCGTCATAGAATTTGGACGCCTGCGTCCCGTATAATAACACACCGATCATGTCATGGGGGTTAGAGATGATACGCTGCTGCATGAGGTGATATGCGCATTTCAGAGCTGCAGTTGTGGGCGACTCCGCTGCTGGTTTCTTCGAATCGGAAGATGGACGAGGTGCGAGCATAGAATCGCTGACCTCGATCGCAAAAAGAACGGCATCTTTCTCTGTTTTATATCCCTATTCCGGATCGTGATTCGTTAGCTTATTTAGCCTCGATATGGTCTGAATAGAGGCCCGTACACTTTCGTCAATCTCTTCTTCCTCCTCGATTTGCTCATCTCCGCGATATGGATTGTCATCAGCCATGGTGTATGTATTAAGGTGTCGTAAGTCATGAAACTGCGTAAGGAAGAGAGAAACAGAAAAGGTAAGTCAAGTATTGAGCGAGAGTTTGTGTGGAAGCAACACTGGTTCACCTCCCAATGTCTGCCTGCCGCCCCGCTGCCTAGTAGTACCTATTTAGGTAGTCGGTGCTCTTGCCGCTCTGTGGTCTCGAGTGACGCGATACTGCGACCGGACGACGCGGGGAAGACACGAACATCATGTGATTGAGCCAAGACTTGATGACCCCTAGGTAAATCCTAATTGGCCAATCCAGTTTTAGCTTCAGCCATACTCCGGGCCCATCTTCTGGACTCTTTGCTTTCAGCATCTTCACCGATTGCGATCGACTTGCCACATGCTCAATTTTATTAATTAGTTTTCGCCTAATCCCAATACTCACCTCCATCGCCTTCATCTATACAGTCTCATATTCAATTATTAAAGGAATAACTGTGTCATAATATTACCTTTCGCCATGGCCCTCCGCCGACCCTTCACACTTCCTCGGCAACTATTGCGACCGCTAGCTCGTAACTCGTTCGGATATAGCACAGAACATCGAAGCGGCTTCGCAACAGCAGTTCCTCCAGTGACTCAAGATGCAACTGGCTCCAAGGGCCCTACCGCAATGGTGTTCCTGAACATGGGAGGCCCATCTACTACGGATGAGGTGGAAGACTTCCTTAGCAGATTATTTGTACGTTTCTAGACCGACAGACCTTCTTTGGGCCACTTTTAACATTTTCCTCGTTTCTGGTTGAAGGCCGACGGTGATTTAATTCCCCTGGGACGACTTCAAAAATATCTCGGCCCACTTATCGCCAAGAGGCGGACACCAAAGATCATAAAGCAATACGCGGATATCGGTGGAGGCTCGCCCATTAGGAAGTGGTCCGAGTATCAGTGTCAGGAAATGTGCAAACTACTAGACAAGCTCAATCCCGAAAGTGCCCCTCACAAACCCTACGTTGCATTTCGTTATGCCGACCCTCTGACGGAAGAAATGTACACGAGACTGCTGGACGATGGATTCGGAAGAGGAAAAGGAGGACGCGCTGTCGCATTTACACAGTACCCACAATATTCTTGCTCTACAACAGGTAGCTCCCTGAACGAACTTTGGAAATGGGGAAATCGGCTGGAGGGTAAGCGCGGCAATGGGGACGCCGAATCTTCCGGTGCCATTCAGTGGAGTGTCATCGATCGGTGGCCTACCCACCCCGGTCTGGTAGAAGCTTTCGCAAAAAATATTGAAGATCAACTCGACACTTATCCGGAAGAGAAGCGGAACAGTGTGGTTCTGCTGTTCTCTGCTCATAGTTTGCCTATGAGTGTGGTGAATAGAGGTGAGATTGAGCCATCGTGCGAAACACCGGGTGCAAAATCTAACTCGAGACCAGGTGACCCGTACCCAGCCGAAGTTGCAGCAACCGTACATGCGGTCATGCAGAGACTCAATTTTAGCAACCCCTACCGACTGTGCTGGCAGTCTCAGGTAGGACCGTCCGCTTGGCTTGGAGCTCAGACCAGCGACACTGTCCAGGAGTATGTGAAGCGTGGACAGAGTGATATAGTCCTGGTACCGATAGCCTTCACTAGCGACCACATTGAAACTTTGTATGAGCTGGACCTTGAAGTGATGGAAGAAGCGAATTCCCCTGGTGTCAAGCGAGCCGAAAGTCTGAACGGAAATCCTATTTTCATACAAGCTCTGGCGGATATCGCGCAGGAGCACTTGCGGAAGGGGGAGAAGTGCTCTCTACAGATGACACTTCGCTGTCAAGGTTGCAAAAGTGAGAGATGTCTGGAGCAGAAGAAGTTCTTTGCCGGTGAGAAGGCTGCTTCTCTTGTAGTATAGATTTTATATTTAATTCTCCTTATTTTTATTTTTTTATTTTTTATATTTTTTTGAGTTGTTTTTCGAATCATTTCGAAGAATATGGTTGCGGCATGTTTGTTCTTGGCAAAGGCTCGTATATTTAACGTATATTTTCTTCATTTGTGTTCCATGATAAGGGACTCTCCATATGTATGTACACAAAGCCATTGTTCGGGTTTTAGGATAAGTGCATGCATGCCACTCTTTACTACGATTGGTTCGGACTTAGAAACAAACGACTACCGATCTTGAAAACCTCGGCAGTTTCAACTCCTTGCTCTTATTTCCCAATTTATCTAGTTCAAGTTCGTAAACGTCATGCATCGCTTATCGTTCCAATCCACTTGTTAAGCTGACAACTTCCCCCCCCAAATTCATTCCGGCCCCAATGCTACAATCAGTGCCGAAGAACAAGGAACCATGAATTGTTTTCATTGGTACCTGAAAGACTTGCTTATGCTAGTTTAGAAGTTCTACTATATAAGAGGCTCGTCGCAGCTTTGCATCTTTATCGCATTCCTTACCTGCGATAACCGGGATACCACCTTCTGGCAGGAATTGCAGCTGGAAACCGCGGGCCAACACTACATGGACAGAGCCCGAGACATTATCACAACGCAACGTAGCTGTTTTTGTGCCAGTAAATGGCGAGCCAAACATGCTCATTAGTCGACGCGGACGCCGGTGGGCAACTGCGAAGCAGGCCGGTCGCTCCTAGTCAGAATCATGCGCTAGGTATCCCTGAAGATGGCCTTGAAGATTCGGTGCAATTGCACATTCATGAGCAGACGCCTCTACTTCGGCGAACGAGTGAAGAAATAGATCATGAGGGCTTCGATTCATCAAGTCAGGGCTCAGCAAGATGTGACGCTGGCTTTTGGCGATGGCGGACAAAAGCAAGCGTATGTGTTCATCCTCCATGCACTCTACAAGAGAGCGCCGCATTCTGATATGTCCAGGTCTTTTGGTTATTCCCGTTTCTTCTCTTGTATATGCTTGGCTTCGGTGGTGCCGCGGTTCCTAAGATTAATCTGATGGTCTCACTCACCTGCAGAGATTATCTATCTAAAAGAGCAACTGTGGACCCTGGATTTACCTACCTTCCTGTTATTTTTGGCCGCGACAACCCACAGTGCCAAATACCGGAAGTCCAGTCCCTCGTTGCTCGCTTCCAGTTGTACTACAACCTGGTAGCAGGGCTGCTCTCTGCGCTGGCTACTCCGCAATTGGGCCATTTATCTGATCGTTATGGCCGAACTTCTATCATCGCTTTAAGTGCGCTCGGAACAGTACTAGCAGAAATCATAACCGTTATCGTGGCAGCAAATACAGCAAGTGTCTCAATATATTTACTTCTCCTGGGCGCTTTGTTGGACGGGCTAGGAGGTTCGTTTACCGCTATATTAGCCCTGAGCAGCTCATACGCCTCCGATTGCACCATCCCGGAGAAACGCAGTGTAGCTTTTGGCTACCTCCATGGTTCCATTTTTACTGGAATTGCAGCCGGACCGTTCCTTGTGGCCATGCTCATGAAGCGGGCACATGATATCATGGGTATCTTTTATTCTGCGCTGGCTTCCCATGTGCTCTTTCTCGGTGCTGTCATGCTCATCATCCCAGAGTCACAATCGGGAGAGCAGAAGCAGATGGCTCGAGAGAAGCACCAGATGAAGAAATCCCACAAAGAAGGCGTGGGCTGGCTGTCTTGGAGGCGTTGGAACCCCAAAAAGGTCATTGCCCCTCTATCTATTCTGTTTCCACCAGTTGGGCGTCCTAGCACATTGTTCCCTAATAGCCGTGGTGCGAGCCCGGCCTTGCGAAGAAACATCATTCTCCTCTCTATGATTGATACGTTTCATTTCGGCATTGCCATGGGCACGTCGCAGGTTATCATTATCTATGCGGGTTACATGTTTGGTTGGGGGAATGCCGAATCGAGCCTATTTGTTTCTATAATCAGTTCTGTTCGCGTTCTCCATTTCTTTATTGTGCTCCCAATCATATCGCGAATATTCCGGGAGGGACGAAGGGAAGGTCTATCTATCTCGGGCTCCAGCGCGCTTGACGTGGTCCTCATTCGCCTCTCGATTTTCTTGGATCTGGTTGGGTTCACAGGATATGCACTGGCGAACCACGGATCGATTTTAATTCTGTCAGGAGTCATTGCATCCCTTGGAGGGATGGCCGCGCCGGTATTGCAATCATCTCTGACTAAACACGTACCTCGTGATCGCATCGGGCAGATACTCGGCGCCAAGGGCCTCCTACATGCTATCGCCAGGATAATAGCTCCTTCAATGTGCAGTCTTATATATAGTTTAACGGTGGGAACGTTGCCGCAGACAGTCTTTGTTTGTTTAGCCATTGCTTTTGGGATTGCGTTTTGTTGCACCCTTTATATCAAAGCACACGGTCAGTATTCCCTCGTTGAGCGACAGCTGGCCTTGAACTAATACCACCACACAGTTCAACTGGATGTTGATGACCTAAATTACCGGGATCCTGAGATCGACGAACGAGAAGAAGTGTTTGACGAAGGACCTTTGCCTTAATACTGACCGCTGATATCCCGGCCATACAATCGAGCAGATGTCTACATCTACCCAGAAGTATGTAACCTTACCAGCTTCAGTCTCACTCTCACTGGCATGTATATATATATGTACGTAGAGCGAGTACGATACTAGTAGTAGCAAGCAGTACTTAGTGATCGATCGATCCTCCGAAGGGATTCAACCATATGGTCACGTGCTCGGCATGGGTTCACCCGGAACAGACAGCCCGGACCGTTCAATACGGTGGGCGGGAGAGGCCAATGGTGTGGGCAACTTACAAACTTTCCGCAGAAAGGGCCGAAAATCACCTGTTTCAATGACCCCAACCTGCAATTGTCCCAGTTGACCTACGGGATTCTTTTTTCTGGGAGTTGTCACCGAGAATTAATTACCCACTTCTCAAGTTTCCTGATGCTCTATAAGTGATACTCCAATCCGCCTGCTGCCGGCGGTGCACAGGTTCTATTGCCATGATCACCAAACCTGCCCACGGCACTTCAGCCGTACCCTCTCGCAATGCCCTGCGTGTTCTTCGCAGACTGGCCCTTGCCGGATCGACTGTGGGCAGCTTCTGCACGGTTGCAGCTATCACGTATGATGTTCATCGCCGAGTCCGCGTCGCTGAACGCATAATCGAGAACAAGCGCGCCCTTCAGACCTCCGCCCCGAATTATGATGCGACCTCCGCCGCAAAACGACTTGCTCGTATGATGGAGGTAGCGGAGGCTGGTGAGTTCACAGGCATGGACGCTTTCAAAGAGGAGGATCGAAAGACGCAACAAGCGCAACCCTCATACATGGATGGTGAAGGAAGACGAGATGCGATCGGCTTGGAAGGAGAAATGACAGCTTCGGAGGGCCCGAGTCAAGCAGAAACCATTTTGGATGCCGCCAGCTCGGATCTAATAGGTGCACTGAACACAAAGCAAGATCTAGGAAAGCTGTCCGGGCCATGCGATTTTCTTCCTCCTGAATACACACGATCTACGGAAAACCTCGGCCGGTCCAAGCTTGCCATTGCTACGACTAGTGCCGCTTCACATGCTGTCGTGTCGAGGGAAGGTGGAGAACCAGTGCCTGAAGAGCAAAACTCTATCCCGCAAAAAATGCAAGATCTTCTCAACCGTGGGCGACCCATTGACGCTGCACAATTGTTCTTAGACGCACACCCCGCTTCACTCAATGGCATATCATCAGATAGGAGAGAGCTTGCTGTGCAGGCATTTTACGTCAACTGCAAAGAAGAGAATGTGTTCATTGCAAGAAGTATTTTCGAGCGGCTGGAAGAGGTAGACAAGGTCTCACCTAGACTGTGGAAGGTTCTGATGTTTGCGTTGGCAAGGAAAGGATGTATCGAATCCGTCGCAACGATATACACTCGATATATGCACAAATTTCAAGTCTCTCCGGATATGATTGATGTTGTGCTTCGATGCTTGCTCGAGTCACATAGGCTCACAACTGCCAAATGGTTCCTTTTCAGGAATTTACAAGCTGATCGGGATTGCGGCTTGTGTGGTGCATACCTGACAGGGTTGTGGAGGAAAACGAGAAGCATTGAGCTTCTGAATGGACAGTTGAAGAAAATTTTGACGATGCTCCCCCGTTTGGGAAAGGATCCCAGCGACAAGCTGTTCAATCCGGTGATCAAAGCATATGTTGAATTTGGGCGGTTAGCAGATGCCGAAGCTCTGGTAGAAGATATGACAACCACATATGAACTTCCCCTTCGCTGTCGCACAAAGGGCCTCCTCGTCTACGGCAAGGCACTCCTGTGCGACTGGGAAGGTGTGGAGGCAGGTCTCCAGGAGATGCACGAGCTTAATTTAACGTCCCGGCGGCGAGATTTCACACCAATCTTCGACCGCATATTCCTCGAATACTGGGTATCTCATCCGGGGCACGAAATCCGTGATTTCATCTTCCGGTACATTGATAAATTCAATATCATCCCCGACCGGGTCCTGTACAAACATATTCTGGAAGCATTCGTGGAGAAAGGCGATAAGGATATGATATCCGAGTTTACAAAATTAGCACGCGACCGAGGCTGGAAGATTCCTGTTAATGAGCAAGAGTTCCTGGAGATTCTACGAACGCGTCGCTTAGCACTTGAGGGAGCCCCTGTGGGCTTTTGGCAAATGCTGCAGGCCGCTCGAGTAAAATATGGGCAGGCTGCTGCCTCACAGCAGATCCTTGGTTACGACCAGCGTTCATTTCCCCTTCCAGAAGTCAACACAATGCCGTTTACACAAAGTCCGCTGCCGTGGTATCAGCGAACGCTACAAGACGTGACACCATCGCGGCCTGTGGACCAATACCAGAAGCTTCACAAGCAGATGACACATTATATGCATGTTGGGAAGATGACGGAGGCTCTCAAATGTTTCCAAAATGCCAAAAATGCTAGGTTCCAAATCAAACAACTTCACGTTGAGCTGGCTGCCATTGCGACACTGCTTGAGCACGGAATCAATGAAGCTCGTGTGCTTGTCGAAGCCGAATACCGGAACATCCGACATCTGATTCGGTTCTTCCCTCAATTTTTCCGTCAGATCATGGAGATCGATCCAGCGACGGAAGGGGAACTGATCAAGATGGCCGTCTTTCGATTCTACCAGCTCTGTTGGTCGAACAAGCGGATGTCTGTCAAGCACCATATCACCGTGGCGACTAGTAGACGGCTCATTGCGCAGAACAAGCCGGACATGGCCGTAGATCTCCTAACGGCAGTATACATGTCCCGCTATAGACAAACGGTGGCCTTCGATGGGGTCTGCATGAAGATGTTCCTACGTGGTTTTGCGGCTACGGATAACATGCCAGGAATTCGATGGTGTATTCTGACTGCTCTAGCTCGGGGTAGTGCACTTAATCATGATTTTGTTGTCGAGGTCCAGCGCGTCATAGGAGTGCTCAATCGCAGGTTCAGCCCCGAATCACTTACCGCGAGAGAAGCATCTAAAAAGACGGAGCAATTGGAGTATCTCGCACACGTCGCTGACATGCTGGAGAAGAAGAGCGAGGGTGATCCTGCACTCTGGGAGCTCAAATCCAACCCTAGTGTGAAGCGCTCATTCCGGCGGATGCTGAAGCGACCTCTTGATGAGAGACGGTTGTACAAAGAAACTGACATCCACGAGACGATCGAGGGGTGGGACGAAGAGTACGAGTTAGAGGCGATTCTAGGCCGAATTGATATCAACCCGAAGTCCATCGCTGCTGGATGGAATGAGCGAACACGCTTAGGACAGATATGAGCCGAGATATCGCCGTGATGTAGCATATATTCCCCTTTTCTGTATTTTTTTTTCTTCTTCTTTTTCTTTTTTCTTTCGATTTCTTTCATTGCTTCGGTTTATTTAGAACTGTATATAAAGTCCTTCACCGGCTGTACACTACCTCAGCGATATGTAACTATATTTATTGGCCAGACCGAAACAAAAGAGACCAACCTCGTGTCACATGTCACGAACCAATCAATTCGAAGAGAAAAATTTATTATCATGCGTAATATGAACCACTACTGGAGCTATCTTCGAGGGGATCGTACGGTCAATTGCACTTTAGGGGCAGTAAACTGGATGGGCGGAAGATCCTTCACATGTCACGCCACTGCACCGACAAATGGGACGGTACATTAACTCTTTTTTTTAAACGGGAACCCTCAACTCATTTGATTCTCACCCCTTTTACCTTTGCTTACCCTTTACTTTATCTCCTCCTCCGCCTTTCAAATACCTGTCTCTCTCAATTCCTGCCCCACCCCAATTACTTCCCCTTCCATTCGTTTCGGGAGAAGGAATATGCTCTGCACCCCTCCTCGATTCTGCCGATCTCGTTGACCTTCCTTGATCTCTCCCCGCACAATGGCCAACGCGGTCCCCAACGGTCATACTAATGCGACCAAGTTCGCCGATGCGGCCGAAGAACGCAGACGACTACACCACCATGCCGATATTGTGATCGTGGGCGCAGGAGTGCTAGGATGTGCACTCGCAGTTACACTGGGGAAACAGGGACGAAGTGTTTTGTTGCTGGAAAGCTCGATGAAGGAGCCTGATCGCATCGTCGGCGAGCTGTTGCAGCCGGGTGGCGTCCGAGCCCTGGAGCGGTTAGGTCTGGCAGATTGTCTGGAGGGTATAGACTCAATACCATCTCAGGGATTCTACGTGTCTTATTTTGAGGATTCCGTGACAATGCCTTATCCCAAGGACACACCTTCATCACCACCTCCGCGCGGCCGCTCCTTCCACCATGGACGGTTCATCATGAAGCTACGAGAAGCGGTCCTGGCTTGTCCCAATGTCACGGTCGTGGAAACCAAGGCGACGGAATTGGTCACTTGCTCACATACCAAGCAGGTTCTTGGTGTCGAGTGCATGACCAAGGACCAAAAGGATTGCTACTTCGGACACCTCACCGTCGTCGCCGACGGCTACGCCTCCAAGTTCCGGAAACAATATCATACCAATACACCGAAGGTCAAGTCCAGATTCTGGGCTCTGGAACTGATTGACGCTAAGCTCCCTGCACCTCATCACGGACACGTCCTCCTGAGTGCCAATCCTCCTATTCTCCTGTACCAGATTGGCACCCACGAGACCCGTATCTTGGTCGATATCCCGGAGAACCTCCCATCGGCGTCAGTCAAAGCCGGCGGTGTCAAGAATCACCTGTGGAACGTGACACTGCCGTCTCTCCCCGAAACCGTTCAGCCAGCGTTCCGCGCCGCATTGGAAACTGGCAAGCTGAGATCAATGCCGAATTCTTTCCTCCCCGCCGCGCCGAACAAAACCCCTGGCCTAGCAATACTTGGCGATGCGCTTAACATGCGCCATCCGTTGACCGGTGGCGGCATGACTGTGGCCTTAAACGATGTACTTGTCCTCCGTGACCTGATGAGCCCTGAGAAACTCCCCAGTTTTGCAGACACCGACAAGGTGCGGAAACAGTTGAAATCCTTCCATTGGCAACGGAAGAACGGATCCTCCGTCATAAACATTCTTGCTATGGCTCTGTACGCCCTTTTCTCTGCTAATGGTATGTTCCCCCTCCGAGGACAATTACAATACATTCTACATTCAACCAGCCACTGACATGGCGTCTAGATCCATACCTCCGAGCCCTCCAGCGAGGCTGCTTCCGATACTTCCAGCTCGGCATGGACTCCGAGCCAATGGGTCTAGTGGGAGGCCTTATCAAACGACCCTTTGTCCTATTCTCTCATTTCTTCACCGTAGCATTCCTCTCTCTCTGGATGCTTATCAGTGAGGCCCCTCTGTATCAACTTCCCCTGACACTAATCAAATGCATAATGGTATTCTGGACAGCCTGTGTTGTCATATTCCCCTATATGCTCATTGAAGCATTCTGTTAATATTCTTCTCGCGGACCCTTTAAACCTTTTTTTTTTTGTGCCGGAACGATCTCTCCTCGCCCTGTTTATCCTGTTTATCATGGCTTGGTGTATGATACGAGTTTTACTATGCTTATTTTTCTCACGCTGTAATAATTATTCTACCTACCTTCTCTTCATGCTGTTTATGATCTACTTGCTTCTTAATCCAGCCTTTAATGTCACTGCCAAACCATGATCGATCGTTCTGGACAATTCGGGCATGTGTATATACTATACATATAGATAATAGATACATACGTACATTAATACCTTCAAACATCGCTGGCTTTCCATTTGCTGCCGATATATCTAGTATCGTGGTGCTACACAATTCGTCTTACCTTTTAAAAGATCTGATATCTTCATATGTTTCCTCTCATCCAGCGATGGCTACTACGTCAGACTGCCATACTTCGCGAACGATGTACATTGTCCTCTTCCCACAGATGCCGATATTTATTGGGTGAAGCCTTCCGTTCTACTCCTATAGTGTGGAAGAAGAAGAGATTATTGTGGCAGCACCCCTCCGTGGTGGAACTTGGGAAGCATATGGACCTCGCGAATATGTTGCACCTATGAGAAAACCCAATCTACCGAGTTTATGCGCTTTTCTTGAATCCGTGAATGGGCATGAACACTGCATTGTTATGGTCTTATCCAGATGTCGTGGTCACAGCGTAGTCTATCAAAAAGGGGGAACCAACGGCACGGAAGTCTTTCAGCGTGCTACTACTGCTATTGCCGCCGAATCAAAAGTGATGGAAGCTTAGGCAAATGAAGTCTCCTTGATAATATGTTTTGCAAGCTCTCTGGCTGCAAACTACTTGTTTAGAGCTGTGGGTTTCCAATCATAAACCACCTCAGCGGAAGAAGGTGAGTAGAGTTTAGTTTGCGTCTATTTTCCGCCACCACTGTTAGCTTGTCTTATGACTTACAGCTTGTGACTTGGATAAATTTACGTTTGCAGGTTCAAATGCAGCCGGAAGTAGAAGGCTTGGTTTATGTTAACCACACAATTCGGCTAATACGGGAAGATCTAGAGCGCTCGGCTTAACACAAAGTTTGAAGAAAAAATGACGTCTACAGTATGGAATAAATGTACATTGAGTATATTTGCATGGGGATTCCTCAATCCCCTCATTACAGGGCTAAGGTCCGTTAGTATCGTAAACTGTATCGGCGAGTTAGTTAAAACACAACTATACGACTTTCTACTACAATGGTTCACTCCGCTTTACTTCATGCCATTCTGCTCTGCTCACAGAGCCTGGCAATGCAGCAGATCCTCGGGCCGTATACCGAGCATCGGCTTCAAGGTTAGTAAAGACAGTACAATAATTCCTTAAATACTAACATGCAACCTAGTGATTGACCCGAGACTTTATGAGACTTTGACTCTCTTTTCTGAGCACTGTGCGGCTGCAACTTGTGCATCCAACTTCAACTCATCAGGGGGCACAAAAGTCGTCTGTGAGCCGGGTATATGCCCAATGCTCAAGTATACAGACACAGCTGTCCTTCTGGGATTCTCAAAGTATGGCCGCTGCCAGACAGGCCTAGCCACGACGACTAACTAACATCACACAGCTTCAACCCGGGCAATACTACTGGGTTCCTAGCAATTGACCACACCCATCACGCATTGATTCTGGCATTCCGAGGCTCCAGAACAGCAGGCAATGAACACACTGATGCTCAATATAGACAGGAGGACATCGATGGAGTCTGTCCAGGCTGTAAAGCCCACACTGGTTTCTACTCAGCCTGGGGAAACTTCTCAGAATACATAATGCCAGTTGTCAACCACTACGCTGCCTTATACCAAGGTTACAGTCTCATCTTCACAGGACACAGTCTTGGAGGCGCACTCGCTACACTGGGAGCAGTACTAGAAGGGACTCCCACCAGACCCATATACCTGGTATATATATATCATCACAGCAAATCACAGCATCTAACCTAGTCATCTAGACAAAAATCCAGTACTGACAAGCGTACAGTTTACCTACGGGTGCCCCGAACTGGGGAACTATAATTTTGCCCAATTCATCACCAACAACCTCTTCCCCAATGACCGTCTCCTTGGATTCAGAGTAACGCATACAGATGATCCCGTGCCCAAGATCTTATCCACGTCTAAACTAGTCAACCGGACTTGGCAGTATAGCACCACTTCTCCGGAATTTTGGATCACTTCAAGAAATGGCGTCCCGGTTCTCATCAAGGATATCGAGGTGATCTCTGGTATTGATAACAAGAGTGGGAATCTAGGCACAAATACTTCGGAGATCTCAGCTCATGATTGGTACTTTGGTAATATGAGCGGATGCGCAACGAACTGACATTCCGCAGCCTTGGCTAGCCAGTCTATCCCATGAATCTGTATTTCATGTTGAACTGTTGCACTCTTCTGTATGGTCTTAGATATAAAAGGCTTCATTGTACCTTTCGTTCTTAAGCAGCCCAATATATACTGTTTCGAAAGGTCTTTACCATATTGTTCTACCTGAACATCTTGGTGCGAGCCATACATCATTATTCCAAGGCTTTGCTGGTACTTCACCACTATGCACGGACCCAAATGCACTGTGGACTTTTTTGCCTCTTACAGTATTTTGAAGATGGTATATCCCCAAATACCTTCTGCAATCCTGCCAAGAGCACTTCATTATGCTGATTTAGTCCGTCAAAGGTAATAATTTGGAATATATTCATTGGTCAATTTTAATCTCATTTGATAGATCGGCTCAATAGTATCGGAAGTCTACATAAAACACCACATATTTCACTCTACCACTAGCACCACCATGTGCTTAATTCGGTTCCAGTAAAGTAAAAAGGTTTATCGTAGCTAACGAAAGCCGACATCGACGGTTATGAATGACATTGCTGTAAGTATATTTGAATCAAAATAGACTGAGACAAAAATGAAACGAATGACTTACATCACTAGCAGCAAGCAATGCACGTAAGCCTTGCCTCCTTTGAGATGCAGGTAAAGTTACACATACATATGACTGGTCACAGGTATGTCATATCCTCTTTTGAGGATTAAATAGTAAAGAGCATGACGTGGCAGAGGGAAAGCCTTACCTATGTTAGTTGAGAAATAGTCTTCTATAAAGTATCCACTAGGTTTTCTACTATACACTCACTATATGTATAGTAGAGAGAGGTTAAGTTACTATCAATCCGAACTATCATCCACATCACATCACATATCCATCCCAATGTGACTAACTTTTTGTTTCCTAATGTTGCAGTAAAGCGTTGTAGCAGACATTTTCTCATTTTTATCATTTTTATCAATTTTCTCTTTATGTAAATTCCAACTTCTACATTGAACCGATGTCCAATCCAGACTGGACCCGATCGACATGATATGTAACAAAAGCAACGACAAATTATTTCTCAGGAGAAAAAGAAAAAAAAAGCGTGGAAAAGGTACACGCAAAACAAAACAAAAAGACATTTGACCTACTCCTGGCACCCTGCTATGATGGTATATTGACAATGATAACGATGATGAGCATGCCGTTTGAATATAATCTGGAATAACAAAGGAAAAAGGAAGAGGAAATCACAACCTGCAAAGAGTAAGAACAGTCAATCAATCCGTAACCACGAAACACAATGTAGACCTCTGTATGTATAGCAGTAGCTCTCTCGCTCTTGCTGTTCTCCCCTTTTGTTTATCACTTGCCTGGGATCGAGACGGGCAGTCCCTGTATATCCTGATTTTCAGTGCTGCCTTCATGGCAATGTCCTTTTCTCCCTTGCGAGCACGTCGCAACAAAAGCGCGCCCCAACAACGATGTGAAAGAGTAGCCAGGATACAACATGGCGGAACATAACCCAGAATCAACTCGAAGCTCAATGATTTCCCAAGGAGACGGAGTCAAACTCCAAAGGGCACTGCCAAAGTCAAGAGCCATGTATCGAATGAGAATATAAAAAACGGCGAACGGATACCATATGCAATTATGCAATTCACACAAATAACCCGCGAACCAATTGTTAACCAGCCAGACCCTTCAACTGCCAATTTCCGTCGTTTGACCTTGCAAAACGCCAATGTTGAACATGAAAAGAACTGGGAAAGACGTGGACATGAACACAAGAAAAGAAAAGTCATATACTTGCCATTCAAAAGCGAAAAAGAAACATTTGAGCCGAAAATTATGTCATTTTGAAGAGGGGTATTGCCTCATTTTATACAGTGTCAAAGGGCCCAATTCAAGGATTTTGGGCTCCTTTCACAATAATTTTGTGGGTAACGTTCGGTATGAAGCCGAACGTCCGTGTTAGTTTGCAGCAACAAACTGTACAAGTGCTAAGCGATAGCACAATTTGGTGTTTTAGTCGTTTCGTGAGCCACCGCCCTAGCGATGGCACGGTGAAGTCGAGATGCTATGAACTCCAAACAAGCAACTTCGGCCCGCTCATTGTCGTGCGACATATTCTAAATATTCGTAATTCATGACTCAGCGCAGATCCAAAGAGGAAAAGTAATAGCGCAGTAGTGTTCTTCATCCGCCTTTTCTTAAAGACGCATCCGCAGGGAGGGGTTCGGCACCGCCATGATAGCCGTGGCGGTATTCCGTCGACTTGTTATTCCTTTTCTGTTTCTTCTTAGTTGTCTGCCAGCCACTGCTGTGGTTGGTATGGGAGTCATGTGTTGCGGAACCAACGCCGTTCGTCCTCCGTGCGGTGTGGCCGCCATTCCGTTCTTTGTCGCCTTGCGCACCAGTATGGTGAGGACCGTCCGAACGATTTCGGGGCTTCGCCTTATGAGAGTTTCCATTGACCTTCTCATGCGCATCAACGCCATTGGGCCGACGTTTGCCATTTGACGACGGCCCATGCGACTCCATTCCCGGTGCTCCCTTCTCGACGGCAGAATGTCTGTTGCGAGAAACATCCTTGTCCGCTGACTCTTGGTGAGAAGAAGCCGCTTTTGGCTTTTCTGGCTTCGACTGTGGTTCCGCCATTTTCTCGCTGTTCGATAGATGTAGGCTTTGCAGACGGCTGGAGAGCAGACTGTGCTTCCCACCGTGTCCATTGACTAAAGCATCGGCTGGCTTGCGAGTGTCAACTCCTTGTCGACCGAAGTAAGGTGGCTGGTCAGTCTCCACCGAGCTGTTGTCCTGAAAATCCTGAGAGAACGAATCGGAGACACTGGCAGGAGTATCGGTGTTGTGATCATCCGAAGTTGATGTACAATGACTCATGGTAGCACATGGATCAAAGCCCTCCGCCGAAATAGTTGTGCTGCGCGGTTCACTCAAAGGCACCGATCCGTCCACAATTAAAGGGCCATTACGATCGCCAGACGCGGAAGGTCGTGTCGTTGCCCGCTGCTGCGTGGTTCCAGTCTTAGCGGTCTGGGTAGATCCATTTCCCGGAGACGGTCCGAAAGCTTCCTGTGGTGCTAGAGTTGACAGGTACTCCTGAGGATTTGTGACGAAGGGCATGATACCGCCATTCGGCAGGGCTAAGCCCACTGAAGCCGGCAATGGTGACAAGATGGCATTCTGATGATATGCTTGCAACTGTGGCGATGTGGCAAGATAGTAGCCCATGTACTCGGTTGGTCTACTTTCTTCCAGATATGGAGAGCGAGGTACATTGGGCATGCTACTAGGCATGAAGCTGTTATCCTCTTCACTCTGTGTGCCATCAGGGGATGTCGGCGCATTGCGTGGCTTTGAGCCTTGAGAAGCGTCTTGAGTCATAGAGTAGATTGGAGCAAAGCTCGGAAGAGAATGAACCGATCGCGCGGGCTGCGAGTGTGCCCTGAGCGACCCGCCTGGAGAACCATTCGCAACAGACGACCGACGTGGATTGCGTCGAAGCTCTGGCATAGCAGTTGTCGCCGATGGCGATGACGGGTTAGTAGTACTACCTTGTACGCCGGTGATCGCAACTGGAAGGTAAGGAGTGCCGTAATAGACATGTTGGCGCAGCTGTGTCCCTTGAGATGCATGATTCGCTGTTCCAGACCTTGATCGGGAATTGTCGTCGCCAATAGATTCCTGCTGTTGGGGTATCGGAAACTGTATGAATGGTTGACGAATGAGCACAGGCGGTGGTCTCCCTGTGAGCAGTGCTTGGTTTTGCAGCTGTAGGCGGAGCTCCTGCTCCTGGGCTTGGAGGATCTGTATCTGCTGGTAAAGGTGATCATGAAGCAGGTATTGAGCCTGCTGCGCTTGCAGAGAAAGTTCAGACGCACTCATGCCGTTGTTGGCTTGACGGAAGTTGTTTGACTTGTGCGGCGTAGTCGAGGACCGACGACTGCCATTGTGTCCACCACGGGTGTATTGGTTCGAATGTCGCCCACCGCGGCCACCGCCGCGACCGCCCCGGGAAGATGGAGGTGCTGTGAGAACAGGCCGCGGTTGTGGGGGAGGCCTCTCCCACGAACGCTCCTCTTCGGGTGGATATTCGTACTGCTCACAGCAGAGCTCAAGATTCGCTTGCGACGCAGCTTTGAATGCCCTGCGTAGTTCCAGATGAACCCCTCTGAAGGATGTATCATCCGCGGTATTTCCTAAATTTCTCGACGTATTGAATGGTTCCTCCACACAAAGTCGATTATTCTGGAGCAAGTGCCACCCCTTGGCTTCTTTGGAGATCAACTTGCCTTCTCGAACGGATAGGGCGTATTTTTCGTAGTCGAGCTCATGGCCATAATACTTGAAGAACTGGAATAGCAGCTCGCCCAAACCCTGCTTGTTCTTGCGCCCGTATCCAGCCAGATTGCTAAGGTCATCGTCAAACGAGCAGACTAACCCTTCTGGTGATACTTTCTTCTCATGGGGCCGAGCCTGGAGACTTGGGAGAATCGGGGGATCTCGCGTTTGAAGGAAGTTAATGATCAAACAGATCCATGTATATGAGCTTAATGTGCCTCCCAGTCCTGCGACAGATTGTCAACACTGAGGACAAAAAATACTTTCATGGAAGTCGCCACAGTTGAAACATACCGGCATCGCAGAGTATCCTCCGTTTCGTCCAATGCTTGATAATCATAGCCAATGGTCTCACACGCTCGTCAATTTCTACGTAGGTCCGAACCATACGCGTGTTTTCCAACGCCAGTGTGTTGTTGACATTCATATCACAGGCTAGACGCAACTCCGGGTCCCAGATCTTCACAATGGGAACTTTTGCGTGAGATACGCAAACAACCCGTTCCATACCATCTGCCAAGGACGTTAGTTGGTCATCAAAACCTGAGAGGATCGACATGTCTTACGTCGTGCAAGAACCTCCGCTAGCAGACACACATGCTCAAGCTCTTTATATGTCGTTGTTATACAGATATCCACTGCACCAAATTAGCCCATGAACTCCGACATTGCAACCATGACATACCGTCCGAGTCACTTGAACACAATTTATTCCCCGACGACCCAAAAACGTGCACCTTAATATCCCGGCCTGGCCATTGTTCGTTGAAGAGTTTTTCCAACTTGCGAACCAGCTGGCGTCGCCTATCATCACTCTCCGCTGACGGTAGTAATCGATCATACACCTCCAACATGTCCGCCGAAAGTCTCTTCTCCTCCTCCGGCTCCAGCCGCTCCTTGAGACCCTCCCTCACTTCCGGTAACAAGTCGGCACCTAGGCTATACGGTATCCTTCTTCGAAAGAAGGCCATGGCGGTTTCGTATTTACATCCTGAGAAAGATTTTCGTAAGGAAGGTGGTAGGTGTGTGGACTCGGAATGGGTCGACCGAGGGGACGTGCTTCCGTGAGGGGGTGAGGGTGATCGGGAGTGAAAGGAGAGGTTCCGCGCATGTTGATACGGCGTTGATGGGAGGGAATTCGACTGCTGCGAGTTCAATGGGGGCCGAGAAGGTGCCTCTGACGACGTGTCGGTGGACAAGTTCCACGGCATAGTCGAGGCGTTTTCCGACGCTATCGAGGACTTTCCACCTGGACCGGAGGCGGATTTAGCATTCCCATGGACGTCTGAGACCATATAGCGTCTCCAACGTTGACCGACAACGTTGGCCTCCACGAGGGGTTATAATAAAATATTTTCCGCCGTGTTTTGAATCCAAATACACGCCGTGGTGCACAAATCTACCTAAGACCTCCGGTCTCCAGCTTTTTCTCCGTGCGGGAAGATCTCTCGGTACCGAACGTACAATTCGCGAATCTTTCAGCCAAACGAATACCTTCGGACGAATAAAAGGCAGGAAAGAAGACGAGGCGAAACCCTGCTAGGGGGGAAGGGTGTGCACGCAGGGGAGTCACTGCAGATACCGGCCGGCGATGGCGTAGCAGAATTGACTGTGCTGCTGCGGTCCGAGTAAGGCTTTGTTCACTGGTTGAGAGGTGTCTAAAAAATAATAGGAAAGACGTAATGGCAAACAAAAGATGAGTGGAAATTGAAGGGGTCCACGGCGAAGGTGAATGAATTGTCCGTCTTGGTGGCGACCGGAGAATGTTCAGGGTGCTGCTGATGGGAGACTTTACTTGTTGTTCACCAAAACCAATAGATCGAACAGTATTTTAAGGGGAGAGAGCGATAGACTCTAACCGGGTAAGGGCACACTTCAAAAACCACACAACTTTTGAGATACGAGATTGGGGCAATCTCGAAAGATGAAATAGAAAAATTGAAGCAAGTCTTTTTTTCTTTTTTCCCCTTGTAAGGACCAGCCTAAGATTGAGACCGAAAGGAAATAATATACGGAGGGGGGAGAGTGAAAGGTTGGGGGGGGGGGTGTGTGGAAACCGGTAGTAGTCGAAAGTTCAAGCGGGAGGGCAGCACGCGGAGGGGATCAATCACTTTCAAAGCAGCAGCAAGTAATAATGTTCAGTGCCCCAAGTTCACTTTTTTTCATTTGGAGGTGGTGAGCCTGAACCAGGGGGCCGTCAATCAGATTTCAGCGGGAAGCCTTAGTCAGTTCATCTGGTGCAGCTTTTAGTTGACCTTTAAGTGGGCGCCGCCACCCACAGGGTTAATCCTTACCACGCCTCCAAAATGATGGTAGAAAACCCCTAAAAATACACCTAGGCTCAAAATAGAAAAAAGAAATAGATAGATTGAAGACAACTCAAGAAAGAGCATATACACTACATTAGAGCAAAGAAGAAGTAGAAGCCTTGTAGAACAGTTTAGTTTATGAAACCGTTTCGGTTTAATGTATGCCCATGCCCCCAATCAAATAAACGATTCTCGACTCCAGTGATGACCCTCGTTTTATTTAACTGCAAGTGTTCAGGAGTTCACAGTTATCAACAGAGACATATAGTGCCACATAGTTAGGGCAGGAGTCAGTCAGCCAGGGCCTCATTGCTTCCATCTCCTAGGAATTTTTGCCCAGGTTTTATTTAATTATTATTGATGGAAATACTATTACCAACATCAATGGAGCCCACCCACCGTTGTGCCTGGGGCATCAATCGGCTTTTGCACACAAGGAGACCTAAACCAACTATCTACAACAGTCGTCCGATACTGGAAGGGGTACAGTTTCGATCCAAGTTTTAATCTATGAACAATTTAGTTGTGACGTTATAACAACATCAGTCCATTGATCCAATCTCCTTCAGCCACAACGCTTACGTTTCATACCTATCAAGACATGAGCACTAATATGTCGCAGGGCATCCAGTCGCAAGAAGGTTTATCTTTTGGTCTTTTGGTTTCAGAAGAAGCTCCAGAGCTACTGTTGAACTTTGATGATCATGAATGATCTCGAATGATTTCAATGTTTGAATAATCTCTCTTTGCCCCGCATTTCCTAACAACCTTCTTTCTTTCTTTCTTTTTTTTGTATTATTCTTTTTTTGATCCTGTCTCGGATGGGCCTAATTAATGCGCGCCGCCGGCACGTGTGCCGGGGGGGTCGCCGATTGAAACATTAAGGACTTGGCCCACTTTCGCAGACAATCAAAAACTCAACGGGCGAACTGAACTGTCTGTGATCCTCCTTCCAAAATCTAATATTGTCTAGCCTCGCTTATTATTGTTAGTCTAGTCGTTATTCTTGCTATTATTATTGCGAGAATCCAAATCTTCCTTCCAGCCACCGGCCCGAATAGTCCGAATTTAACTAAAAACGGATTATTATTCCGCTCCGCATCCTGCAGCTGAAGAATGTGTGTATGTCTAAGACAAAGATTCCTGTACTTTTAGCGGCAGCGCTGCATAAGATCGGCGCCTATTTACTGACCTACTCCTTTCGACCTGCGTTCAAGAAGGCAAGGATCCCCGCAGTTCCAGATTTGGGTCAACGGTACTCCGTGCTGGCCTTTGAACAAAACCCTGCTAGCTGATTGTCAATTCTCGATTGTGATCGGGCACTATTTACTCGGATGACACATGGATGACAGCCAAAGTCTAACTTAGTCTGGGCAGTCGTGACGGGTATGTCGAAGAAAGAATAAAGCGGTAATTAAGCCACTGAATGATAGATTTGGCTTTCTGGATTTGGGGCGTTGGTGTCTATTCAAGCAGATCGAAATACCGCTAAACAAATCAATAGTAGTCCAGGGTAATACGTGTCGATAGACGCACCTGACCGACTACTGAGAAGTAGCCAAGCGAGTACAGCAGCCACATCGACCGACTGTAAGTACTCGGTATGCACGTAGGGTAGTAAGCAGCTCAATGCATGCGCTAGTTACTCGAGGTACAGTACGTCAGTATCCGTAGGACAACATGTTGCATGGCATCCAATAGAAACAGATCATCAAAACCGAGAGTGACAGTGCCTAGCATGGGACCCTTAATACTCATGTCCCCGATCATCTCGTAAAGAAGGGAAACCCTCCGACATTCAGGTTTTGGCTTTCTTCTAGTGGCCAGATTAGATAGTAAGCCCACCTTACCTCTCAGGTAGTACTACAGATTGACGATGGAACCATGATTGGTGACTAGACACTCAGGCCAAGTGCAGGGGCCTTGAAGAAATCAGCTCGACCCCAACCTATGGGATTATTTTAGAGTCCCTGACTAAATGCATTTAGGTAGGTCACGTATGGAGGACCTAAAATAGCTTCCAATGTTTGTTGATAAAGAGTACATTCAGTCACAGTCTCAGTACACGAGCGGAACAGGCAGTTCTATCTCTAAACTTTTCCTACATCATGCTTCATTACGGTCATGTGATATCAAAAACCCCAATTGATGTAGACATTATGGCCACAAATGGCAGAAGTTGAGCATTGGTGAGTCTACTGTAGGAGAGTCGTTCTCATATTCCGTATCGATCACAAAACTCAACACACTAGGCAAAGTATCCAACAAAGCACTTTTCACATTATTCTCGGTGCCAAGAGAAGACCTGGTTGTCAAAATATCGCTTGCGACATGCACACCATTGACATAGCTATTGGGCCAGGCGTCCAGCGCTGGGTCCCTACTAGGCCTAGCGCCCAAGTTATTAAGCCATATTTGCCAAAGCAAGAAGTAGGGCTGTTGTTTCAATGAAAGGAAGAGAAGAGACGAGATGAACATTTCATTACTATAGCCTTAGAATACAAATCAATGTCCAATGTCCAATAAAGTCAAATGGCGGAATGTATGGCGTTTCAGGCTTTATGCAATTCTGCCAAGGACTAACATTAACATTACAGCTCGATATCATTGAGTTTGAGCTTCTACAATGCCTCCGCCATGAAGATTACTGCCTAACGTATCCTTGAAGGTAGTATGGGTTGTACAAGCTGTGAGATTGTGATGGCACGTAGCTCCGAGCCACAGGCTGTTTGCCTCCCTGCGAATCCAGCTCAAAAACTGCCACAGCCTCTGATACAGACTGTCCACCTTGCCCATCCACCTCAAACGCTGATGCTGAACCTTCTACCTCCGGTGCCAAGATTCGCCCATACTTGACTTCCTGAGTGTGATCGCCGCTGCTTACACTTCGGCGCCGTCGCCAGATAACGAATAATAAAGCCCAAAGTAATTTTAGCAAGAATGCGACGCCACCCACTACACCACCAACTATAGCCCCGACAGGCTCTTGCTTCCGTCGCTTTTTTCAGAGGGTGAGGCAGGTGTAGGGGTAGAGAATGGTGGTTTCTGTGCGAAAATACTTGCCATAGCCCGGTCTGCCCACTTTGTATGGCGGAGGCGAAATTTCGATATCCTTAGCAATGGTCGGCGGTGTGGTATAGGCGTAGAGTTTTGGCTATTTCTGTATCATTAACCCTCAATAAACTGTGGTCGGGGCAGGTTAGTGATGTGCTTACATCAAATATGGTCGGGCTATTCTCTAATTGAGCATCGTATAAAAACACAGGCATGCGAAAACAGCCATCTCGCCCATCAAGATGCCAACTTGTTCTTTCTCCAACTCATAATATCAGTTTCCTATAGACCTCGCATGTGTGTGCCATTCGGTCATGAACAAGCGGTCTTGCTTGGTACCATTTGAATGACGGAATGGAGATATAGGATCTGCGTGAAACAGTTGGCATCTAAGACGCGGATGGTGAAGTCTAATATTACACATCAGAGTACAAATCCTAAGATGTGGCAATTGCTCCTCCTAGTACATAAATCTGATAGGTGGGCGAGGACGTATCATGCTGGGCAACGGCACAGAACTCCGTTCGGTTTCCTACCACGTTTCCTGAAGTGGTTTGGTTGAACCATTCACCGGTTGCAATATCGTATATCTGAAAAAAAAACCCCCAGCTGTTCTGAGATGAGGTTAGTGGCAATAGAATCGTTCAATGATTGTGGAGGGCTGACAGGGGTATATATCACATTGACCCCAAAGTTCATCGCGGACACCTCACCACCCATGAAGACTAGGATCCCCAGTTCCCCCATAGACGGATATACCAAGGCTCCATTTCGTATTCCCGATGTAAAAGCGCTATTTAGCTTTTTCAACTCCTCGTTGTTGTATTGTATTGGATCATCTTTCTCGAGAAAATCCGCCTTTCTAGATCTGAGATATCACTGGTTGTCCGGTCGCTTTGAAATCCACCAAATCCAGTAAGCGCTTTGAATGTTCGGCGCATTGACATATGGTATTTAGAAATAATTGTCAATAAAAGAAGAGACGCTGGTAATAGGTCAAACGTACCCCCCAAGGTAAGCCGAACAGGCCTCATACTCGTCGCTCGGAGAGTCCACTTCCTATCTGCAATTGTATACGTCCATACTCCCTTATCCGGCAACACGGACACAGGATCCATCACATTTCCTCCGTAGCAATAAAGCGTACTGTTGTCCTTGTCACGCCAAAATGTCTGGTGGTTCAGTACCGGAATGGCTATGTCCACCAGACTCAATTTATAGACTCCCCCATCGCTGACTGAGAATTTCTGAGTGAGATCTAGCTGCATGAGATAGTTATCTATCAGATACGTTAGTCAATGATAGAAGTCATCACTATATTGTCAAGTACGTGAAGAATTGCCATTATCAGTTAACAGCCCACCACCCATACAATTGAGATACAGAACATCATTTGCAATACTAGCTGGATCACCGAGTCAGCAGGCCGTGTAACTAGTAGTTGTGGCCGCCTACCTCCGAGCTTGAAGCTTTGCAAATGCGTTGGACAATTCCGTGAGTATTTCGCTGCAACTAAAAGGAAACACTGAGGGAGATGAGTAGAAGACGTACAGAATTGGCCATCTCGAGAAGGGTTACAACAAAGGCAGATCCTGGGTCGTGAGGCCCCATTTGGCCTCTCCGACATGTTTACGTTGATAACTGCGAACACCTATCAAGTGAGGGTTCCAAATTAATTCGTTTGAGCCCTGTCTTACCTGGTGGTTATACAGCCAAGATAAGAAAGGCTGGAGAGAACACTGCAAACGCTCAATCCCACCTTGGGCTATAGCTGTACCTTTAAATCTGTAGACATATTGGGCTCTTTGGTAATCATTCTTAGAAGCGTTTAAGCAATTTAGCACAATTTGCTACAGGGCTACAAGAGCATCGAGATTGAAGGTCCAGGTCTTTGCCGAAGTCATAAGTATATACAATATTGTACTAGTATACCACATATCAGATCATAAGTCGAAGTATACCAGACTTGTCAGGTATGTAGGGAAAAAACATAAATCTAGAAGTGATTCAGATACTCTAGTGTATATGTTACCTAGACCAAAAGTGCAAGAGCTCCCAGTATAGTTCCCAATCGAACTCGGAAAGGCCTAGTGAAGTAAATGTTAGGGGTACTGCACAAATATAAGAATTTCAGAAATATAAAGCTATTGGGAGAGTGTCTTCTAGTATGAAGAAAAATATTTGACTCCATTCATCCTCAATATTAAGAAGCATTATGTACTTCGTTCGGGTAGTCGCTCCAACAGTGTAGTAAACATTGGCGAGGAAACGCAATGCTAGTGGGCACGAAGTAGATTCCACAAAGACATAAACGCGAGACTCTAATTGGCTTCATATTGCTCACTTGAGGGTCACTATCCAGCAAGAGTGAGTCCACAGTATGATCACTAAATAATGTACATCAACAGTTGTATAGCCAAGACAAAGAAACCTCAGTAGCTTGTGGAACCCATGGCTGTATTGATAGTTCTTAATAGGGCAAGTGGGGTTGAATGCCATGAGACGTGCCATGAATTTGATCTTGATTTATTCTGTAGGTGCTAATGTTAAAGGGCTCTTCATCCCTCCTCGTTCCATTCTACCCTGTTGCTTCAGGCCATATCCGGGCAGTGATTGCATCCTGGTCACACTTCCCCGTACATAATTGAAGATCATTCTACTAGCGTCACGATGAAGGAACCAGTCAATTTGCCTTGGGTGTTTAGGGCATTCATCACCGGGCAATTATGGTTAACAGCATTCGCTGCAAAGCCTTACCCTCTTCTATGGAATACCACCCACTCTTTTGGCTACGACGGCCCCTGGCACGCGATCCCTATGAAAATCGGCTCACCAGAGCAATTGATCAATCTGCACCCTGGCGGAGCCTAAGGCTCTGTCGTGTTGGCTAGTGATATACGCGACTACACCGGAGGACGGTACGAAAGCAAAAATAGGCTCGACAGTTCCGATGTCTGGAATGCATCCCTCAGTAAAGCCATCGAAGCTGGTTCAACGCAGAACTATTGCGTTCTGCCGCTCCTTAACTATAAAACGTCTAGGAAAACCGATGGATGCTGGGAAGGACCAAAAGCGATGAAAATGGATGGCGCCGCCTTTCAGATGACAGACAGGGTGTACTTTCATACACCCGACAATGGAATAAAGGTCCCAAATATCAGCATCAATGCGGTGTATGAGGCAAACATCAAGTGGCCCAGTGGTAAAAGGTGCCCATGGACATGGGTCTTCTGTCCCTAGGGGCTTTTGACCAGCAGAGTTGGGGTAGTAATCATTTACCACACTTCCTTGCCTGGACAGAATTTGCTCTATCCGACTCGTGGTCTTTGCATATCGGCTCGGTTACCATGGATATCCCCGGATCTCTAATCTTCGGTGGGTACGATTCAACCGGCGTTATTGGAGAGTTTGGAACATGTGAGCGAGCCAGTGGCTTATGAACTAGTACACGATGAACAGATGTGTCAAACAAAATAAACCCCGTCGGGACACAAAATGTATCATGACCCTCGTCGAACCCTAATAGGTGATTTTATATAGGTTCCATATGTTGGCAAAATATTATCTAGGCATTAAACCCCACTCCTGCCGATAATGCACATACTTTAGTTTCATTGCAGCTCGAACTAGATAGACGTGCTATCAGTCAAAATAACTGCTAGGCCACAAAAATTGTCCAGACTCTTATCGAGCGCTGTACAGTAGGATTTGTGGTTGATACATGATTTTCCGAGACAAAGAAAAGCCCTTGGACACTCGTACAGCTTAGAGCAAGTCTGAGTTGGTGTGATGAGGTTACCGCACTCTGGATGACAAAAGATTATCCTTCAACTTGACTCCACAATCCTGAGAGCATACGCCGACGCTGTACGGAAAGAACATGAATGACTGGCACTTACCGTACGAGAAGAGACCCTGAACTCCTAAACAAACCCCCTGTACCTTAACGCGCAACGCTATTAATCACACCGTTCTCCAGCTTATACAACCCTCCCTCACTCGGTTGAACATTCGTGAGCTTCAATTCATGATTGAAAATATCAACAACTGGCGGTCGTACCGGAGCCTCAGCATCCAGTAAGGCTGGTATATTTGACATCGTGCTATACATGACTCCGGAAGAACCCGTTTTCTTCGGTGTAATCTCATCTTCTGGGGTATCTTTAATATCCTGGATATCAGAATGCTTGGATCGTGACCCCGGCGCCTTCCAATTCCCTATTAGAGACGGATAGGAAGAAATACACTTCAGATACCCGATTTTGCACAGCCTGCCAAGTATCACATCGAACACGATAGATTCACCAGGTGGCATGGCCTGGTTTAATGGCGTCACTGACAACGCTGAAAGAAGTTTCTGAGCTGCATGGTACGTCAATGCATATGCATAAGAGCAGACTGAATCTGATACCCCACAGATGATACGGGTGTGGTTGGTTTCTTCCGTGCCTTTATGAATCGCGGGGCCCTGCCAGTAATGGGGTAACTGGGCCGCTGGGACGGCTGTTTGATCGTGCATCATATAAAATGGGCGATCACTGTGGCATTTTATGCCGCAGTGACCAAGCCAAAGGAGGTCCCAGTCTCCTCCATATGGCGTCTCGGGTGACTTTTTTTTTTTCTGAACGGCTCGTGAACCCAAGGCAAACTGCTGAAGCTGATTTTTCAGTGTGATGTCCCAGTCGATGTCGTCCTCAAGTATAAGTGCGCTGTTGATTCGTTCTGACACAATTCTATCACAACTGTTAGCTTCCTGTGAAGAATCAGTTGTTTATATCGTACTTCTGGATTGCATTCATATGTGCTCGCCAACTGCCAATCTCACCTGACAGCATATCCGGTCTCCCCATATCGTCCAGTCGCTGTGGCAATATTAGCATGTCATGTATTGTTTATAATAGCAAAACTTCTGAAAAGTCGACATGGTACCCACTGATGGATAGGCTTTAGGGCTCATACTGTCCCCTGATACTCCATCGATCCAGTCAACGCGAAACTGCGTGAGCGAAGACCCAAGTGTTATAGCGTCCCGCTTGTCGGTTCTGTTGGGCAAGTTGATGCACAAAATTTTTTGAAACTAGTTGCAGTTACGATTAGTACTGATGATATACAGAGAGAGTGTTGGCACTAAGAATTACCCCCAGTGTCTCATTCTTGACTGCCTTCAAGAAGGTCCGTCTTTGTGGGAGTTTTCCGCGTGTTTTGATCCACTCCGAGGCATCCGGCTGGATATGCAGCATTGTATAAAACACATACAAACAGGCTGCGGACAATATGATCAAAAATACAAAGACTCGATATCGCCATTGATATCGCGATAACGATAAAAGAGACGTTAAAGCTAGCATCCTTGAAGAATTAGTGAGGTTCAGTCACAAAGACCAAGAGCAGTGTCGCGTGCAGAGGTGAGAACTCCCTGCATGGAGGCTCACCTTTAACATTGGCGTCTGGAAGGAAGTGGAGCAAACTGGTAAAACACGGGGCAAGACAAGTCAAAACTAACTCATTCTTCTGAGAAACGGATCTGTAAGCATAGAATTCCAAAACAATGAACCGGGCGAGGGACGAATAATCATCGTACAAATGCTGACAACTCTTTCAGGGTCTTATGCCCATGTGGAGACAGGACACGAAGATCAACCCTGTTCTAGCTGTCTAGGGACTACTGTGGTCTTGGCACCGTGGGACCGAACCTGATCTTTTGGCCCCGTTTGGATAGATATTGTGCCATTTTTAAACCCTGCACACTTGTGGTGAATGTTTCATCTCGGAAAGCCGTGGCGACCCACCCGGAACCGTGTGCCCGAGTACGAGGCTTTGCTTATGTCTTATATCCACAATCTGGTGATGCTACAGTTAACAGCCAGCTATGGCTTGCAGTTTTACGTTAAGCTAACAGCTGAGCTGCATTTGTTGATCGCATGCAAGTGACATATCTCAGCAGTGAGGGAGGGATTTCGACTAGGCAACAACACAAAGAACATATCGACCGCATTGACACATCTTACATGCAGCTAGTAATAGAGCTAGACATTATCAGGCCACACTCATTCATATCATTCTAGCCTCTCTAGTTCAAACTCTAAATTTCACCTCATATACACCTCAAGTTTTGAAGCTACATAGCTTTCAGGTAGTATGCCGCTATTCAGATCACCGAGCGCTAGTCAGACAAATTTGTTGTTCATTAGCAACCATAGGTGGGCTTCATCACCAAGCTATATACACACGATATGTTCAACTATATTCACCGCCATAGTTTATTCTAGCTCTTCCATGGAAGATAGCCCAACATATGTTGAAGCCACGTGCTAGGCCACCTGTCATGGGTCAACCGGCCCGTTCCTGAAGGCCCAATGTTGAGCTTTGTAGACCTTTGTTTAAGCTTATCTACCTGAAGGATTCTAATCTTAGTCGATTTAGTGGTGTTTCCTACCAGATCAAAAATTCACACTAAAGCTCTCCACCAAAGGAGCCCCCGAGCCCCCTATCATGAGCACTACGCTTAACGACCAGAGGTCATTTCTTGCCGCGGACATGTTTCCCTTATGCAAGGTTGCAATCGGTATTGTGTCACGCTAATCTTGGTTCATCTAAATAAAAAGAATAAAGAAATGGTCAAGGTTATCAAGGTCGAGCGAATGCCGAGATAAAGTAGTATACAAAGCATTTGCTACTGAGGCTTGGCACGTGCAGGACCCAAATAGCGGCCCCTTCACATGTGGGAGGCGTAAAAGCGGCGATCTCACCCGCGCAAAACATATCTCGAACCCTTGATGTCGAGACTTAGGCAGCGACTGACAGACAAGGGCTAGCCATAATTAGTTGGCATCATACCGTGTGTGTATGTACATATAACCACCGAGTTGCTGTTAATTATGGAGTATATGCAACAATATGCTCTAAATTAGAATTTAATCTGTAAGCACAGATGGAAATTCAGACATGCTCCGACACTGAAGTCCAAAAGCCGATTGAGATGCAGACTCTCAGTAGCATATTCTGGAGTTCTAATTTAGTCCCCACGAGGCATGTTGGAATTACCTAATTATGCTTTAGTAGGAAATAAAGATACCTATTTAAGTTTAACCTTTGGGGGTTATTGGCCCGGACTGTGTACGGTACAGTACGGTAACTTGTGCCCGGAGGCCCCATCACCCCAAACATGGAATGTCGGGATGAGGTTCTGTTTTAAAGAGACTAACATCATTACCAACAGATCTAGGGCATGGACGGCTCAATCCCAACCTCACGAGATAGAAAGGCTCGTTCTCCCTTGAGAAATACTTAGGCGTTTCCTATATATTATCAGCTTGCCAAACCCAAGGAAATCAGCCCGTTTCTTAGAATGGGTCACTTGGTAGAGAACGGTCTCTCCTTCCACAATCGAGTCGTTGGTTTCGTATCTCTATAGGATGAATAGACCTCAAAACGCCACGGATTGCAACGCATCAAAAACCCATGATGTACTCCCTTTCCCCCGAGATAAAGCAGGGAATTTTGTCCGCTCTAACTGATATATTTTCCCTTCATTCCACTGCTTGCTCCTATATCGCCATTCGAGATGCATTCTTCGACTCCGAGAAGCTCATCACCAACAGGATCCTTCAAAAAACCCTAGATTCCGAGATCATCCATGATGCCATGGCCGCAGAGCGTCTTCGTCTAGGTTCAGTTAGCAGTCTGAATTCATACATCGACCCTGCAAGGTCTCTCACCCTTCGAAATTTATCACTCATACAAGCCCTCTCAATGGGTAGACTTGATGCTTGCGTTCAGTACTTTGCTGAGGATATGATCATCCAGTCTCTGGCACATCCGGCACTTTCACTGCTAGACAAGGGATCGTCATGCCCAGCAACCCGGACTGAGACAACACGCATTCAACGGGCTCTCTACCGATTTCAGATCTTATGTCGTTTTCTGGGTGACAGCAAAAACGCTAAGAGATACGCTAAAATCAGGCAATTTATGTCGAATTTCTCACATTAGGAGAATAAGCAGTTTGCCTGTGTGCATGAGTACCTTGCACGGACTGCAACGCCTAGTAGATCCTGTCCTTCATTCCAAACTTACCAGAGTAATATCTGACAATAACGTTCTCTATGACTAGGCTTCGAGGATATCTCCCATCAGAGCCAAATGATAGAATTTTTGTTGCCGAGCCCTCGTCGCCTGAGGTGTGCTTCATTCATAACTTCGCGGAACGAGGTCTGCTACAGGTCTATCAGCTAGTTCAATCCGACTCTTACAACACTCGCCAGCGACTCATCGGACACCCATTTGATTTCAGAGACTACTTCCACAACACGTTGGGGGATAGTGTCAGAGACATTTTGATGCTGTAATACATAGTATGTGGTCCAGATGAGGCGGCGCTTTGCATAATGTAAATGATTTGGATGAGTTGAACGATTATATTGGCCTGGATGATCCTGATTGCTCCATTATTAGACCATCTCTCTGGCCCGATCAGGACCCAGGCCAATTCACATCCTCCTATTCACAGATCCCACTTCGCGAGTGGTCGTATGTTCTCTTGGACATGAGCCGTCTAGCAAAATTCGGCGTCCTGGATCAGCTATGGGTCGGGTGAGTACGAGGCTAAAGAGACACACCACCAGAAGCAGTCACACCCCATGTTGGGCAAGATTGCGAAGGCTATGATGGATGAAGGAAAGAAGATGCATGGGGTTTTCTTTCTGCTAGAGATGCAGAATATGGGATTGATATCAGGACCTTCCGCCTGAAAATTAGAGACTCTACGGCATATACTATGCTTTCGTCCATACGGATGATTTTATTATTCAGCTCTTGAACGTTGTGACCAGTTCTTCGAAGCTGCTGCACCGCTTTGTTTAATACATTCTGGGCCTCGTTTTGACAACAATGAAGACAAACCTCACCAGAAAGATACCCCCGAAGGTAGAGAGGTTTCAGTTATTGACAAAGCTATCCTAGAATGTCGCGCGCAAGTTGAGGCGTCTGGAGTACATTTCAAGTCCCAACTTTTCACCCGACCCTTGCGAAACCTCGTACTTGCCATTTGCTCCATCTTGGAACCTTGGAATCCCGTTTGATCATGTGTTATTATCACTAGTTGCATTGCCCCCAAAGAGGCCACAGCGCTTTCTACTGTATCACGAGTGAGCGTTTGGTTGAGTGTTCGGTTGTGCCGCTTTCCATGAGATATTGTTCGTTACATATTTAGCCTCTTTCTTCGTTGTGAAAATGGGTCCCTATTGTTCGGACTTGTCCTTACATTCTTTATTAGATACTGAATACAATCCGGCGATTCAATTCTGTGAAAAACCACAGTAATTCTAATTGTATGCCACACTCACCGCAATCGATTCAACATCCATTCAACAGTGGATGTCTCGAGTGCCTTTTTTTTTGGTGAATCTACCGAATATAGATTGTAAAGTGTATCTAGGCAACAACTATTAGATAGTGTGCAATCCAGCATTTATTGTATAATTTGAGCGCTGGTCTACTATCCAGTACATCCATATCCATATATCTCATCGGGATACGAAGCCGAAAGATAACACTAGGTCTAATTCGGTAAAGTCACAATCGTGGTGTCTTTCCGTCTTTACCCAGTGTTACTAGGGGCACGTACTCCGGAGTCGCATGAGGAAAAGGTGGGACAGTTCTTTAAAGGGTTTGACGGACCGCGCTAAGAGAAACAGAGAAACATTATTACAACTCAGACAAATATTTCCGGTTTCCGGCTACTGCCAGAGAAACCCAAGAGGCGATTCATACGCCATCGTGCAGGGGACTCTCCAGGTTCGAGCGTGCTAATAGGGCTGCTCAGCCTGACGATGATTTCATCGATTCCAATTAGGCATATCAGCAGACCAGAGGGATTATAGTTCTTCTTAAGATGCAAATTAGGACAATAAGTATCTTGGGGGAGTTCGTAAGTGTTGTAGGTGTTATCTTCCACCGATACAGAGTACAGTGACTTGTATGTACTCCGTACTAAGACTTATATAAACAAGTGGGACGGGGACCGCCGAATAATTAATCTCTCAAAGCCGTGCATCTTGGAAGACATGCAAGAAGATAAAAAGATGGTTAAGATTTCCTTCAATGCTACTGTGATGGAAGAATTGAACCATTTCAAGTGATGGATGTATGGATGAAATTCCCTTTTTCGTAAGAGGAATAATAGACTGGCAGGTGACAAGATGCAAAAAGGTAGTGAGGTTTTTTTTTTTAAAAAAAATAAAAATAAATAAAATAATAAAAAAATTAGAAAGAAAAGGAGAATAAAAAAAGAACGGGGACCGGGAAGAAGCGATTCAATAAGACAAGAAATCTCCATCACCAACCAGAGGAGGCCAAATCCATCCAATGCCCACCCTTTTCTGTTAATAATAATTTTGTATTTCCCGGGACTGGTGGATTGATTGTGTGTTGTGGTGTGGATGAGAAACAAGTGTGTGTGCTGCTCTCAAGGTGCCTGTCTTCTCTTGATCTCTGTAATTTTTCTCATAATTCTTATTTTCGATTTATTTCATTCTATAAATTTTTTTTTTTTTTTCTTTGGGCAAGGGTGATTTTCCGCTTCAGAGTCTGGAGCGTGTCCAACTAGGTAAGCAATACTGTACAGTAATTAGAAGGAAAACATTCTCTATCGCTGCCTTTTCTTATCCCCCGGTCAAGGGAAAAAAAATAAGAATAATCACGCTTTCTTCTCGCTTCTTTCTCATCGGCCTTTCCACCACTCTTACCCCCCCTCTCTCTCTGTCCCCTCACGGCCCCAGTCCAGTCCAGTCCAGTCCAGTCCAAGTTCAAGTCCAAATCCTCTTTGGCTTGGTTGCACCTGTTCTGTTACCCGATCTCTTCCTCTGCTCACCTTCTCTCTTCTTCTCTCTCTCTCTCACCCTCCCCCTCCCCGACTTTTCTCCTCTTTTCTCACACCTTCTCAGTCCCTTTGATTTCCCCACGTCAGACTTTTCGTCTGCCGTGCCTTTAGGGTGAGAAGTCGTTGTCTACTACTACTATTCTGCCTCGTTCACTCGTGGTAGAGCCACCCGGATTTTTTTTTGTTGGGAGGCCAATCACTCCTTTTTTTGTAAGTCCCTCCCTACCGAACAACACATTGGCTCTTTTTTTGGTTGCGCATGCCAGCCTTCCTCAACAAGAAGTAAAAAAGAGAGATAGAAAATAAATCTCCCTACTCTGTATACGGTCACTACCCCTTTTCGTGATTCGATTAAAGTCGTGTTCTATATGACTCTTGTGTTCGCTGTCGGTCGAGAGAGAAGCCAAGAAACAAAAAAAAAGTTTCTCGGATACGGAGTGCTTAAAAGGAACATTCCGCATCCTAGGAATCTGTCCGATCGATGTCATCGTTGGTCACCGTGCACCTTCTCTCTCTATCGCTCGCACATCTAGTCTATTGATCTGGAACTTCCGCTTTGATCCACGATATCCTTGTCGCTCAAATCCATGTTTTCATAATCTGGTCCAGGAGCGCACGCTTACCCTGAACCTCTTACAGTCTCTCCTGGTCTTCCCCGAGCGGATCCGCATTTATTAATCGCCTCCACTCCATCAATTGTCGCAATTTTGTCGGTGAAAATGTCGTACTACGAACCTCAGGGTTGGCAGGCGCCTGCCGCGCGCCAGGTGTCGTGGGAGCAGCCTGTTCCCCCGTCGCGTTCGGGTATGCTCTGATCTTCAGTCTCGATGATAGCGCGATAGTTCGGTACTCAGTGAAACTAATGCTTTCGCTTTTAGGATCGAGCTCGGTCTCTCAACGCGAAGAAATTCCTGCCTTTTCCTCCCAGTTTGACGGTATGACCGTGGTTTTTCAACCTCTCGTTACTCCACCTTTGGCTCTACAACCACAATCTGCGCAGTATTGGCTGTTGATGGGTTTGGCTGGATCTCCGATGTGGCCATTTATCACCTCAAGCTGGTCGCTGTGGATTGTACCCGATTGTCTTGTCGCCGAAGAAATAGCCCCGAATAATTACTGACTGGTTACTCTAGAGGTCGATCGTGCCATCGATAACCTTGTCAAGAGTGGGAAGCTGTGGAATGCTCCCCGGAGGGACTCAATGCCCATGATGATGGGCCGTCAGTTTCCCGACTACGGTATGATACATCAGTCTGACCTATATTAATCCGTCAAATTCTAAACGCGGTTGCAGAACACCGTTCAGTCAGTGCCGCGTCTCAGCGTCACCACTCGATTAGCGACTTCGATGGAGCCCGGATGCACCCCACCCCCCCAAACCCCAACCCCAACCTCCAGGGGTTCTATGCCTCCCAGCGCTTCCAAAGTCGCCCCAATGAAGTAGAACACATGATGCAAGCAAAGCGTCGGATGGCGGCACAGCGTGAGAGGGAGCTCCGCAACTATCACCAGGAGCAACAGTACAACCGAAGTACGTGGTAGCATTTGTCTTTGGAGCTCTTTTTTTTTTTGGCTTCTTTCTCCAATATTCCCCATGACCTCTTCCTTTTTGCCCACATGTATCTGTTGCATTGTATAATACATTGGGACGTGGTTCCTTTCTTGAACATGATTTTTAATACTCTTCTCTTCTCTCAAAGGCCTGCTTGCCGAAATGTCTGGAAACAAGTCCGATCGTTCGATCAGCCCGGCCGCCATGAGCGAAGAAAGCCGTCGAGATCTCCTGGCTCGCCAGCATAGGGCTCTGTACGGCAACGAAAGCCCCGCCTTTTTCCCACCCGGCAGCTTCGCCGATGACAACTCACGCCCGGAGAGCCAGGCCGGTGGTACCCCAACTTCTGTCACTGGCGTCCGTGGCGCATCTCCTCGCGGTGTTGATCCTTTCGGCCTTGCCCAGACTCCGGTTCAAGGTAGCACCGACGGCATTACCCAGGCCGGCGCGTCTCTTCAATCCCCATCCCGCGCCAATAGCACCTCCTCCCCGAGCTCTGGCATCAACCCTGTCTTCGAGCAGCCGATGGCCTCGGCTTCCTCCCCCGGAGGAGCTGAATCGCCGTCTTCAAGGCAGGCGCCATCGAAGTCAACTGCCGGCCCTATAGGCTCCATGGGCCCTATTGGCTCTCGTCCAGTCCAGCCGGCGAATGCTGCTCAGGCTACTAATCCCGCCCTGAACAAACGTTCTACAACGCCTCTTCCGTCTCCCCTTGGATTCGGTTTCACTTCCGGTGATGCAGGCGCAAGTAACGATCGTTCCGCCTCGTCTGCCTCGAACCCCTCTACCTCTACTTCCGCGGGGACTCCCGGCATCAAGGAGACTAGCGGCGGTGTGGGTCTCGGCTGGGGCAACAGCAGCGGCGTTTGGGGTTCGAAGAACGGATTGGGCGTTCAAGCCTCCGTCTGGGGTTGATTTATGAAAAAAAAAAAAAGAAAACCGGTTTCGGCCTCGATTGACGCTTACTTCATTCATTCGATATGCGGTCCGCTTCTATGCCGTGGCGTTTTGAGAGGGTTCTATTTATGATTCAAATCTTGGGAAAGAGCATAGTACATATATGGGAGAAGTGGTGCAAGAATACGTTCTGTTTAGCGCTCCGTCATATGTGGAAAGTTAATTGGTACAGGTTGGTTTACTGACTATATGGAACTTGGTTGGCCTGTTGGTTTCTGGAGTCGGTATTCCCCTCTTTGGTGTGCATTTTTGAGTTCTTCGTTTATCTCCATGTCTGGCAACTCGGTCTCTGTGACTTATGCCCTTGCATTTGTTTCAATTTTCATCTTCGATACTTTCCTTGGCATTTGTGGCCTCATGGGTTGGGGTTTGTATTTACATGCTGGTGAGTGTACCTATGTCTCGCGCTCTTCATTCCAGCTCATTCGGGAGGGTTTCCGGTGTTACAAGTCATCGTTCGGGTCTGGTTGCGAGTTTGGCTGAAGCATGCGTTTTCCAATTATGCGACAGGTTATGGGCACCAAAATGTTGAATTCTCTTTGCTCTTTATTTCTTATTCTGGGGGGGCATTGGCAACGGAACACAGAGGGAGCAGGCAAACATGAAAGAGTTATCGGAGTCTGATCTGCAATAAGGTTCTGGCATGTCATTTTTATTTGATTTTGGTTCTCTATTCACGGTTTCTATTTTACCTTTTTTTTTTTTCTTTTTTTCGTGGTTCTTTGGTCAATGTTCTCATTTATTTTCCAATCTATTTGACCCGTCTCTTTTATTTTTCAGGTTTGTTTTCTGGCATATCTCATGATACGATGTCACGCCCGCTCTCATATACTTAATCGGTATTTCAGGTAAAACGGGGTAGGATCCAATTAAGGTAGATATAAACACTCTTGTCAAATATTTTTTAACCAAGGTCAAACAAAGAGTTGAGCTTCAGACTCTACTATGTATCCGGGAGAGCATTGAAACGACATTATAGGTAGACATTGAAGGGCACGAAACAAGGAGAGAACTTTTGCATCTGTGCAAACAGGGTACCACGAATCATTATCACAATAGACAATAGGACGAGATCATCAAAGAATGATGATATATATAAAAGCAGAATCAAAGGCAGATATCAAAAAAAGAAGTAGAAAAGAATAACAAACCCCCAAACACCACCCTAAACGGGACTAGTATGGGACGTACGAGGACCATTATCGTTAGCCGTGGCAGGATCATTAGCCGTAGAATTAGGATTATGATTAGGCGCGACAGCCTCATGGTCAATCATTCTCTTCGCTGTAAACAGACCCGAGACACCACGTTCCTGGTTCCGGCCCAGCCAAGGTTTGCGCGCTTCGCCCAGGACCCGTCGGCCGAGGAAATAGATAAGCTGGCCGACGATGATGAGCACAAATGCAATCGGATACATGAAGTGGATGGTATAATGGAAGACCTTGATACCGATGATCACACCCCAAAAGTTCATGGTCAGCATGGAGATGTTGAAGAAGGCCGCGGACGACAAGCGGAAGAGCAGCGGAGCCATGCAGTAGAAGAATGACAGGCAGAGCGTGTATCCGGTCAGGTAGCTGCCGACTTCACTGTTCCAGGTGGCGGACCTGAAGGAGGCGCGGTCAAAGATACCGGCTTGGACGCCGTTGATGATCATGCCGAAGAAGGCCATCTGACCAAGGACCTCGTAGACCGGGCGGGTGCTGACGAAGTATTCTTCTCCGGTGTTGGCGAGACCGTAGAAGGTTGCGCCGAGGAGTGCGAATAAATCACCTTTAAGTTGGTTGCCGCTTGAGATGTCGCCGCCGTTTGTGCCGGTGATGTGGTCGGATGCGATCAGGACGCCCATGCCGCCGATGCAGACTACAATACCTAGGATTTGCGTGATATGGTAGCGGACGCGCAGGAAAAGGAACGAGATGATGACGACAACTGCGATGGCCCAGAAGTTGATCAACTGAGCACTAAGCATGGTTGTGTATCGGTACGCTAGCACAATGAAATAATTGCCTTCGACGTCGCAAAATGCCAGAATAATGTCTAAATAAAGAATGCAATGGTCAGATATGACAGATTCTATGGGACCGCGGCGTGGAGCTTATACTCACATTTCCAGCCGTGCTTTAACACCATTTGGAACCAGTCCTTGATGCCATAACGGTAAACAGTGTAAGGCGTGAAAATGATGTTGAGCAAAACGTAATTGAAAAAAGTTTGAAAAGCCGGAATCGAGGTGCCTTCATTCGAGAGGAGTGTACTGAAGGTACTAGTGGCGGTGTTCGTGATTGCCAGCACTTGCCTATAAGAGAGTGTTAGACGATTGGTCACTAGCGAGAGCTAGAGCCAGGAAGTCCGCAGCTTACCCAAGAACCAAGATGATGTAGAATTCCTTCGTCCTAAAGTATGCCAGGAACCCTTTCTTTTTCTTGTCAATCTGGTCCGCAGGCACCTCCTCGGATGTAGAATCCACCTCGCGGGCATTTGCATCTACACACGTCGAAGCATCGAGCTTCGGGGATTGGGCAGGTGGGGTTGCGTCATGGGGTCCTGCAACCGAGGTTTTCACGGCAAAATGTTCTTTAATGTCCGCCATTGTGAGGCCAGCGTAGTAGCTGTGAGAACAGTTTGAGAGAAGAGAAGAGAAGAGAAGGCGAATTCGACGTTATATGGCGTTATGGTCACGACCAGCTGATCGAGACAGCGGGGTATAGGTTTGATAAGCGTAATGTGGGAGTTTTTTGACCCAAACGAACGCAAAACTCCCTGAAGTCGCTCGCCGATGGTCGCTGAATGTTACAGCTCAGAAGAGGTGCAGACAAGGTTTCGTAGATAAAGCAGGGAGAAGTAGAAAAAAAAAATATGGTGGGCAAAGGTCCAGACGGCGGAAGAACCAAGCCTATCCCGATTGGGCAATTTTCGCCAGTGGCCCCATCGATTGGACCTCGTGGAAGTCATGGCCAATCAGCACGGCCCCGACTCCACTATGTCACTTAGCCAATTGCAATCAGAGTGGGTGGGCGGGTCTGTCCGACTGCCGTCGGAGGGCTATCCATTCTTGGCGGCCAATCAACGAATAGGGAGACTTGACATCATGACAGGCGGGGAGTTATTCACTTGGTCGAGGTGTGCAACGCTCAGACCCGGTGATCCTTCTTGAAGATGACATCCCCATATCGGAATACACAGTGTACCACGATCCTAGCTGCGATCCCTTGTGATGGGTTAGGAGCTAGTCCAATGCCAGCAAGGGAGGAAGCGCGAACGCGATTCTTGCATGAATCGTTGCGATCGGTCGCGTATTCGGTTGATCAGCTTGTCTATCACCAAAGAAAGGCAAAACAAACAGGGCTCTCTCCCCTTGTATTCGCCACGGCTTCACCTACTTATTCTCAGAGAACATCCTATGAGCTCATCCTGTCTCTTCGTGTCTGTTCACATGATCGATGTGTTGATGCCTTAGGCTGCAACAGTAATTAGACTTTAATTTAAGGTGCCAATGACCTCATCGGCTGCAGTCCCGCTTTTTTCTGGAAAGCCATAGCCTGAAAGCTTGAAGAATCCTTCTTGCTATCAATGTTGCTGATGGAGCATTATTGTTCCTTCGGAATATCCGAGGATGAATTTAAAGAGAGGACTCACTGCCAACATCCTCCTAATCCTCTAATAGCTCGTAAGATGGGAGGAGACTCCCATTGTAGACCTGACGTAGCTATCATCGTTGAAGGACATCCCTGTTTGGTAGGAGATGGAAAAGAGCTTGACACGGTGGTATGATGAATGAGCATTGGACATATCAGAGCTGATGGATGCCCAGTACATACTTGTGGACCACGATCAATAGGTATGCGTGAATACTACCCTAGACAACATGAATACAACGTCAGCAGTGGATTATATATTCATTTGCCTTTTTTGTGAATAATTCAATTCTTTTCGTTTTGGATGACTGTAAATGTACCATAGTTATTGTGACTTTAAGTTACTTCCACTGGGGGTTCCATGGGTAGGGTGGGGAGCAAATTGGGTTGGGGAAGTTTCCAAATAGAGATACCTACCTAACTCGGAAGACCTATTCTTAGCTGAGGTAGGTTCAACATTATATACCCTGTTGTGGCAGGACGGGGGTGACCAGTATGGTCTAGGCTTTATATTACTATTGACTATTGACTACTAGCTAAAGCCCCTGAGTACATTCTGCACAATGCATAATGGTAGTCAACTCACAGTTGGAAAATTGTAGGTGGAATGAAATGAATATGCCCGATTCATGGAGAATCACCCTGTTGAAATCTCCCCTATTGTGAGTCTTATGCTATTCTTCTTCACCTAAGGTTATTTCTATTTTTCCCCTTCTTGTGTAAAAGCTGCGGGTGAACGTCATTCCATCCATTCATCGCCCTGCAGATCCCCGTAATTTGCAACTTCTCTTCTTGAAACCGCTTTGTGCTTCGAACTATCCTCTGTTTTACATTAAACCCAGGGTCCTGGATACACTTGGCTCGGCCTTATCTTCTTGTTTGCTCTTTCTTATTCTTTTAAATTCTTGCAAGAAGTAGATCTTCCGGAGATTTAGACAATCAACTCGATAGCGAACCCCACACCCGATCAGGCAAGGGTTGGGTATAAAAAGCTCTCTGGTGTTCGTCCCTTTTCGGTCGCGTATTGCTGGTTTTGGTTTTCCATTTTTGCGCGCCGCCAACCCAAAGAAAAAAGCCAGGGA